>LKNJ01001022.1:2959-180676 GCA_002120245.1 Maccullochella peelii
TGTATATATATACATATGTGTGTGTATTTGTATATATATACATATGTGTGTGTCTATATATATATATACATATGTGTGTATATCTGTGTATATATGTACATATGTGTGTATATCTGTGTATATATGTATATATTTTTGTGTGTATATATGTATGTATATGTGTGTGTGGATGAGTGTGTATATATGTATATGTGTATATATATATGTGTGTGTGTGTATATATATATATGTGTGTATATGTTTTTATGTGTGTGTGTGTATATATGTGTGTATACTTACAGTTCATCCGGAAAGTATTCACAGCGCGTCACGTTTTCCACATTCTGTCATGTTACAGCCTTATTCCAAAATGGAAGAAATTCATTTCTGTCCTCAAAATTCTACACACAATACCCCATAATGACAAAGTGAAAAAAGTTTTTTAGAGATTTTTGCAAATTCATTAAAAATAAAAAACTAAGAAATCACATGTACATAAGTATTCACAGCCTTTGCCATGAAGCTCAAAATTGAGGTCAGGTCCATCCTGTTTCCACTGATCATCCCTGAGATGTTCCTACAGCTTAATTGGAGTCCACCTGTGGTAAATTCAGTTGATCGGACATGATTTGGAAAGGCACACACCTGTCTATATAAAGTCCCACACTTGACAGTGCATGTCAGAGCACAAACCAAGCATGAAGTCAAAGGAATTGTCTGTAGACCTCCGAGACAGGATTGTGCCAAGGCACAAATCTGGGGATGGGTACAGAAAAATATCTGCTGCCTTGAAGGTCCCAATGAGCACAGTGGCCTCCATCATCCGTAAATGGAAGAAGTTCGGAACCACCAGGACTCTTCCTAGAGCTGGCCGGCCGTCTAAACTGAGCGATCGGGGGAGAAGGGCCCTAGTCAGGGAGGTGACCAAGAACCCGATGGTCACTCTGTCAGAGCTACAGCATTCCTCTGTGGAGAGAGGAGAACCTTCCAGAAGGACAACCATCTCTGCAGCAATCCACCAATCAGGCCTGTATGGTAGAGTGGCCAGACGGAAGCCACTCCTTAGTAAAAAGCACATTGCAGCCCGCCTGGAGTTTGCCAAAATGCACCTAAAGGACTCTCAGACCATGAGAAACAAAATTCTCTGGTCTGATGAGACAAAGATTGAACTCTTTGGCGTGAATGCCAGGCGTCATGTTTGGAGGAAACCAGGCACCGCTCATCATCAGGCCAATACCATCCCTACAGTGAAGCATGGTGGTGGCAGCATCATGCTGTGGGGATGTTTTTCAGCGGCAGGAACTGGGAGACTAGTCAGGATAGAGGGAAAGATGAATGCAGCTAAGTACAGAGACATCCTGGATGAAAACCTGCTCCAGAGCGCTCTTGACCTCAGACTGGGGCGACGGTTCATGTTTCAGCAGGACAACGACCCTAAGCACACAGCCAAGATATCAAAGGAGTGGCTTCAGGACAACTCTGTGAATGTCCTTGAGTGGCCCAGCCAGAGCCCAGACTTGAATCCGATTGAACATCTCTGGAGAGATCTGAAAATGGCTGTGCACCGACGCTTCCCATCCAACCTGATGGAGCTTGAGAGGTGCTGCAAAGAGGAATGGGCGAAACTGCCCAAAGATAGGTGTGCCAAGCTTGTGGCATCATATTCAAAAAGACTTGAGGCTGTAATTGCTGCCAAAGGTGCATCAACAAAGTATTGAGCAAAGGCTGTGAATACTTATGTACATGTGATTTCTTAGTTTTTTATTTTTAATAAATTTGCAAAACTCTCTAANTGTGTGTGTGTATATATATATGTATGTGTGTGTATATATGTATGTGTGTGTATATATGTGTGTGTGTGCGTATATATGTTTGTGTGTGTGCGTATATATGTATGTGTGTGTATATGTGTGTGTGTGTATATATGTGTGTGTGTATGTGTATATATGTGTATATATATGTGTGTATATATGTGTGTATGTGTATATATGTGTATATATGTGTGTGTGTGTATATATGTGTGTGTATATATGTGTGTGTATGTATATGTGTGTGTATATATGTGTGTGTATGTATATATATGTGTGTATGTATATATGTGTGTATGTATATATGTGTGTGTATATATGTGTGTGTATATGTATATGTGTGTATGTATATGTGTGTGTATATATGTGTGTGTATGTATATATGTGTGTATGTATATATGTGTGTNGTGTGTGTGTATATATGTATGTGTGTGTACGTGTGTGTGTATATATGTATGTGTGTGTACGTGTGTGTGTATATATGTATGTGTGTGTACGTGTGTATGTATATATGTGTGTATACATGTGTGTGTATATATGTATGTATATATACGTTTGTGTATAAGTATGTGTGTATATATATGTGTGTATATATATATATATGTTTGTGTGCGTGTATATATGTATATAAAGTTGAGTTGGTTGGCCCTGATATAACTAACTTTTATAACTTTGATTTGTCTGCCATGCTTGACTCACACTGCTCTATATGAAAAGTGTCCTGAGATAACTTCTGTTATGATTTGGTGCTATATAAATAAAATTGAAATGAATACCTTCCAAGAAATTATAGACCTTGACTCTCAAACATTAATCAGCATGAATTATTATTAATGTGTGATTGGGGTTTACTGATATATCTTATACAGTATTTCCTCACAATGTGATGTAATGTCATCCACAGGAGGCGGGCAGCCCTGCAGCAACTGCCTGGTGACGTTTGTCAACCTCAAATGTGACTCCTCTAAGAAAGCTAAAGGGCGCCGTGCTCGCAACCCCTCTAACAAAGAGGTAACACGCATTACTTTGGAGCTGGAGGCTGAGGTCAAACCTGGAGACACTACTGGTCAGTCATCTCATTTAAAAACAATACCTTAACAGCAGTTACTGCCTGCGTTGAATCATTTTACTGAACAGCCAACAGATTATTTATCATTAGTCAAAGCATACAACCTAATGTACAGTAGACAGTAATGGCTAATTTTACAATTAAGTCTAAAAGTATGCTGTTAGGATCTGCTGTGTGCTTGTGACTGAAACACAGTATGTTGTATTTACCCATAACCAGGGAGTTGCAATCTCAGCTGCCTGAGACAGCGCATGGAGAAGCAGGTCAAGACGTACATCAAGGCTCTGAAGAAGTCCATCAACCAGGAACGCTTCCTGATCCGGGTCGCTGGTTTGGAATACGAGGTGGCCCAAAAACTTCCCCAGGCTTCTCCCATTCAGGAGAACTGTGGCCCGGGCTGGGAGAGGGACAGTGGCCGATGTGGTAAGACCGGAAGGCTGGACCGGAGCTATCTGACTGTAACATCCAAATGCGTTCGATTTGAAAACAATGGCAGCCTCAGAACTGAACCTTATCTCATAATCGGCAATATGAGGTGAAGTATACACTCAGTGTCCACATTATTAGGCACACCTGTACAGTCTAATGCAATCCAATACAACTGTTCTGCCATAAAGTCTACTTTTATGATCCCTATAATGTTCAGTTTTTATATAGAGGTGTTAATTAAATTATATGTTTTAGCATTGAGGTCATAGTTAGTGGTGAGAGGTGTTTCTAACATTCTGCTCCCCTCATGTATTTGAATATGGAGGACAAAAAATTTTAAACACCTCAATAAAATGTAGTCCAGTACAAGACTGCCTTTGTAATAAACACATCATTGGATTTACACATTTACAACAAAAACTGAACAGTTGGAGCTTTGTAAAGTTAGATGTTATGGCAGGGCTGCTGTATTGGATTACGTTAGATTTTATAGGTGTACTTAAAGTGGCCACTGAGTGTATATTCAAGTTTACTGGGTCACCTGTGCAAAAACAGAAAATCAAAACAGTTTAAGGTTGGCATTTATGTTTTTTTAAACTGACTAAAGTGAAGTGTGTCATCTCTGACCGGAGCCGTTGTGGATGTTCTCTCAGTCAGATGCTTGTCGGGGTCTTACTACCATGGTGAGCAGGAGCGCTGTATCCAGTGTCCGCCTGGCACTTTCCAGGAGAAAGAGGGGCAGCTGGCCTGTGACCTCTGCCCTGGCAGTGACGGCCACGGGCCTGTCGGGGCACGAAACATCTCCTCCTGTGCAGGTAGTTTAAAGTCCCAGGGACAATGTTAAACATGTGTTTCTGATCCCGTGAAGGGCTGATGTCCTTAATAAACCTCTCTATGTTCTATAAATCCAGGCCAGTGTCCAACAGGGTACTTCTCCAGCGATGGGTTCAAACCTTGTCAGCCGTGCCCACAGGGTGCCTACCAACCAGATTTGGGACGGACCCTGTGCTTCCCCTGTGGGGGAGGACTGAGCACCAAGCGCGAAGGTGCCAGCTCCTTCCATGATTGTGAAGTCAAAGGTCAGCTTGTGCTCTTTTCACACAGCCAAAGAAGGAAAATATACTCAAATAATCTGCAAAACCTTCCCCACTTCATGTGTATCTTCATTTCCGCCCTGCAGTTCAGTGTTCTCCAGGTCATTACTACAACACCACAGTACACCGGTGTATCCGCTGCCCAGTGGGGACGTATCAGACAGAGTTCAGGCAGAACTACTGTATTTCATGCCCTGGGAACACCACCACCGATTTTGATGGTGCCACGAGCGTCTCGCAGTGCAAGAGTGAGTATGAAAATTACTGTTTTGTGTTTTCAGATTTCTCCAACATGAGCTGGAAACTAATTTGTTTTGCTTGTGTGCATTTAGACAGGCAATGTGGCGGTGAGATGGGCGAATTCATGGGTTACATTGAGTCACCCAACTATCCCGGTAATTACCCTGCTAATGTGGAGTGTATTTGGAACATCAACCCACCCAGCAAGCGCAAGATCCTAATCGTGGTGCCAGAGATTTTCCTGCCCTCAGAGGATGAGTGTGGAGATGTACTGGTTATGAGGAAGAACTGTAAGTGTTTATCTTTCCGGTTGTTGGTTCAGGGGAATTTGGTGTTTGTACTGTAAATAAAGAAGAAGCAGTTCTGAAAATCTGATTAGTCACCACTGTCCTTTCTGTGCCCCTGCAAGGGTCGGCTACATCCATCACCACCTACGAGACATGTCAGACGTACGAGCGGCCTATCGCCTTCACAGCTCGCTCCAGACGTCTCTGGATTAACTTCAAGTCCAATGAGGCCAACAGCGCCAGGGGCTTTCAGATCCCCTACGTTACTTATGATGGTATGTAGCATGCGCATTTATCACACCAGCTGGAATTCACTATGAACTGCTGTGTGTATTGCTATTGAGATATCCATCTGAGATTTCCACCTCCACCCCAATACAACGAAGGCAATATAGATTCTGTTTTGTGTCAGGCTAAACTATAGCCTGACTGATGCTGCATACAGATATTGATGTTTGAGATTTCAAAAATTCAATATCCATGTATTGGTAATTTTTTTTATAAACTCAATGTTTGATGAGGATCCCTAAAAGTAGTTTTATTAAAGATACATGCAAGAATACCAACAATGATAACTTTATGTAGAACACTTCGAAAACAGTTACAAAATGCTTAACAAAAGACATAATTATCAGATGTAAAGTGCAAAATACATGTCAAATAAGATTAAAATAAGGAGCGATGTGTTGATGATGAGGGATTTAAATGGTCATACCAGAGTCGTGAGGCCCTGACTGCCTGGGCTGCAGTCGAATAGTCAAAAAAATAAATAAATACAAATTGACGTCCCATGTCTTCCTACACACTTTTACTTGACCTCGATGGAAAATGTCATGAGGTCAAGGAAAGATATGAAGAAGAATTCATAAAGACTTAAGAAAAGACAACTGCAGCGCCAAAAGAATCCGACTGCACTTACACTAGGCTATCTAATTTATATGACGGCGGATGTTATTGACATGGGTCTGCCGTGGTCGCTTTAAATGTTGCTGCAGCAAGGTATCGTGGGACGGCATTATCTCCTTTCCTTTGGTAAAGGATGCTAAAGGAGATAAGACAGGAAGCCCTGAAGCACTTCTCCTTAGTATTTAGAGAATTCCACCAACTCTTATCACGGCTGCCACTTAGATACTTCCGGGTCATTTCACTCAGTCAGGAACCTTCCTTCGCGGCCCTGGTCTCCTCTGGTTTTTAGCTTGACTTGATAATTACTAATAGAGACCTAACAGAAGATTTGAGGCTGCACCTGTATGGGGTCAGAAATATAGTCAGATGTACTCAGGTTTTTACACTAGTCAGTGCTCTCTGGTGGACAAACTGTGGAATTGCAACAGTTTCTAAATTATTTCAAACAGATTTGCAATTTCTTGTTATTTATCATCCGATGTATACGCTGATACAATACCCCCAGCCCTCTTTCATTAGAACTACTTTTTACCAAAGAAATAGTCCCTATGACACCTACCTACAGTAGAGTAACAGGGACACTGCTTCTGGAAAAAAAAAAAAGCCTCGTCATGCCTGTGTATTATTTCACTACCTGACTTGTTTTGGATACGCATGGCCTGTTTTCAGCATTTCATGAAGTGACTAGTAATTGTGTCTTGCGTTTTTTTATAGAGGACTATGAACAGCTCGTAGAGGACATAGTGCGAGATGGAAGACTCTATGCCTCAGAAAATCATCAAGAAATCCTCAAGGTTAGCAGTTTTACTTATTTGTACCGTGTTTATTTCTGGCTTAATTTAGTGTTGGTGCATAAGACCATCTGGGAGAGGTGATTCAGTTAAGCTGTAGATTCAAAAGGTGGTGTTAAGCTAAGCAAAGCTTTTGCTAACAAACATACAGCATGTACTCATATGAGTCAGATGATGAATTTGTTTTTTTAAAAGCCGTCATGTGGTAGGTGTGTAATTTGTTTTCCAGCATTGTGCAATAGCTTCAACTAAAATTATTAAGGACAAAAATGTGTTTAAGTATAGAGTTTACACCCGTCTGTTCTTCCCTACAGGATAAAAAACTGATTAAGACTCTTTTTGATGTGCTGGCCCACCCAAACAACTACTTTAAGTACACCACTCGGGAATCCAACGAGATGCTTCCTCGCTCCTTCATACGTCTCATAAGCAGCAAAGTCTCTGCTTTCCTGCGACCTTATAAGTAAAAAGGCTACACAGCTGCTGAAGCACCGGTTCGTGACCCCCCCACCACCACCTTACATCCCACAACTCTCACAGGACTTAAAAACATATTAGTATGTTTACCTGCTCTTAATATCCATAGGCTTCGACAATAAACACTATGTACACCTTGAGAAATACTGAATCATTTGTGTTTTAGGTTGTTTTTTTTTTATCAGTTTCCATTCAGCACAGGTTTGCAATCCCGAGCTCAAGCATTTAGTGGGGATGTAGAGTATGCAAGTGGGTTTGGTTTCTATTGTGTTGTGCAATGAAGCCACAGAAAACAATAGAAACGCCTATTTCAGACAGTAGGAGTAGACATTGTGTGTGCGTGGTTTGAGCTTGTTATTGTATTTGCTTAAATGAGCGGTCTGAGTTCCAGCTCCAACTCCTACCATTAAGTATGACTGTAAGTGTTGTGTAACCCTGGTTCCATCTTCAGTGTCTGTGTTGCTGTCCTCGAGGAGGAGCGGTTGTTAAATTCATGTCGCAGCTGCGTCCCACGTCATTCAAAGCCTTACTATATTTGAGCTCTTAGAGCAGTTTTACTGTTAAAACAGTTAATCCATGTTTTGTTCTGTCTGTCTAGACTGTACTGGCGTTTTCTAACCTTCAGATAATTTCTGTTGCTCTTTTTTTTTTAAAGCAAATGCAAAACAGTGGTTTGTCATTCCAGGAACATAGTGGACTTTGGGAGATGAATAACAAACTAATAATTGAGAGAGCACCACAGAAATGAGAATGTGATGTCTAGTGGAACAATGTCTCAGAGAGAGTGAAATGTCTTTGAGGGACATTATGTTTGCTGCTTCTTTTTTTAAAAAAGGTCACTTTAATTCTTCAATCTCATTGTCTTTCTGATGTACTCTACACACTAATATAGGTTTCAAAAAAAAAAAAAAGCTCCACATCTACTTTAGTTCTTACACACATTAAGTTGATAATCTGACATTGCCTGTCTGTAAACTAACAGTTTTATAGTGTTATTATTTGTCTTGTAAATAATGAAAATAATTCGACGAGGGTTGAATTCTTTGATCCTAATTTTCTCACGTAGGACCCCCCAAAATCACTTTCTGCCCTTACCATCCCACCCGTCTCAAATCCAAAGACACCCACCACCCCCTTCAAAAACACCACTCACATTTTGTTCTGTCCCAATGAAGACAGCTCTTCCAAAGACCGCCCCCCCCAAAAAAGGGCAGGTCACTTTGTATCGTGTACACTAAATTTAGAACATGTCATCCTACCTTTTGTAGTACGAAGTGCAATGAATCAAAACACCTCTTTTGGTTACACCCTATTGCGACCCCAACAAAGCTTGCGAAATGTGTTTTAGGCTGCAGTCTTGTTGAGACTCATTGTCTTAAGTATTTATCAGTCACTACGGGGCAGAAGATGTAAGAAATGTAAAAAAAAAAAAAGACATTGAGTATTTGGTGTGTAGACAAATTGTTTGCAATTTCAAAACGTCTAAAACAGGGTAAAGTAATTTAAGTTTGTCTAACACTTTGCGTCATGTTAAATCTGCCAAAAAAAGGAATAGTTCAACATTTTGGGAAATACGCTTATTCACTTTCTTGCCGAGATAAAAAAATGATGTCTGTACAGTAAATATGAAGCTACAGCCATTAGCATCAAGACTGGAAACTGGCAAGCCGCCTACCTGCACCTTTTAAAGCTCCCTAATTTACGTTACATCTCGTTTGTTTAATCAGTACAATAAACAAACGTTAAAACGACACGCTGCGATTTTAGGCTGTGTTGCACTACTTCTTGGCCGAATTAAGTGACTTCCTAGAGTCTCCGCTTGTTGCCTGGCAACCTTACAGTGACAACAACTCCAAGAAGGACTCTGTAAAAAAGCAAAGCGTTTCCCAAAATTTTGGGGCTGTTCCTTTAAAGTCATTATCTCCTCCACTGCAGTTAAATTAGTACAAGTATAATCCCGACCCCTTAACCTGTATATTCAACCCTCTAAAAGAAATTTAAAAATCGAGTCGATGCCTGCTCTCCAATATCTAATAATTTTTTTGGGGGGAGTACGTTTCGTCCTGTCATGTAAATAAAAAGTGAGATGGTACCAAATGGTAATTTGAGTACCTAAACTTTAGGATGACACAAGGGATTTTGTCAAACTTTGAGGGCGATGCTGGGCCAAGCCACGAAGAACTCATGTCAGTTTGAAATTCCTCTGTGCACATCTCACTAACTTCAGTCACAGATTATGTACATTAGTCTCCAATATCTCGATACTAGACGCCAACAGGCAGCATCCCAGCGAGGCCTCACTCTTCAGCATCTTTCCTGCAACCTGATGGGTTTTTGTTTTCTTTTGAATTGCTGCCTTTTAACGAGTTTGCTATGATGTATCATAGAGTTGATAATGATATTTGCACTTGAATTGTTATTGCTCATGTAAAGAAATGTCTGGATTTTGTATTGTCTTTTTAAAATGAATGGAATTGGTGTTCTTATTTTCTTGTAGCTTGTTTGTTCATGAAATGCTCACTCACCATTTTAGTCTATAGAGATGATACACAACATTATCAACTGTAAAAAAAAAAAAAAAGTTTAAAAAAAAAACAATGTACAGAGGTGAATGAAACAAGTTTGTACTTGTTACTGCCCAAAACACTTATCGAAATAAACAATACTGTACTTCAGCTTCATTTCAGACATTTTAATATCTTTGAGTTTATACAGGTTTTGAGCAAATAAGTATATATGCATTATTAAAAAGGTGGATTTTAGAAGAATTCTAGATCTTTTAGAAGGAAGCCCTTGTGAGAGTTATTTCCATCCTCCGACTGCTGGTGAACGGTTTAACCAGGTTAGATTGAATGCTGTAGTGTCACATCTCAGCTAGCGTAATAGCTCCTCCTGGAGGTGGGACGTGCTGAAATCACAGGTGGCGATCATAGTTTTAAAAGTGATGTAAAACTAGTGATATTAAGCAACTCGTATTATAACAAAGAATGGATTACTTACATGTGCGTGTACATTTGGGGAGGCCAGGGATCCATCGGCCGTCACTGTCACAGGTAACAATGTGCGGGCCAAACCTTCTGTAGCCTGGGTTACACTCGATCGATATAACGTGCCTGTATTGATACAGCTTGTTACGACCTCCCATCCAGAAGGCGTTGGGCACATTTGGAGACTGACACGTCAATTCTGTGAGAAAACAGAACTTAAGTTTTTATTCCAGTCGTGTCAAAAAGGAGATAAAGTTGTATAAAACTAATAAGTATCTAATGTAGCACCTTTGCATATAGGAGCGGGAGCACTCCAGGTCCCATCCTTGGTGCACCAAATTTCCTTTTGTCCAATAAGGGTTCCCACACGACACCGATAGTGAACCACACTCCTGTATGTGTACGGTGGCTCGCGACGGCCTGCCATCTCTGCGTTCGTCACTTCTGCAGGCTCTGCACACGTCACAGCTGGAAGAGACACAGCAGTGTTGGCACAGCTAAATAGGAAGGGAAATTAAAAAGGCCACCTAACAAACGATGCTATGGTAGTTCACCGCACCTTCACAGACAGGAACACGGCCATCCCAGCCTTTACTCATGCAGTTTAAGGTCGGCCGTCCCACAAGATGATGCCTGACGAAAGGATGTATGTAAAGTCACATCGTCAGTGATGGAGAATGCAAAATCTTGTAAGTGTAATGGATAAACTATGTAAGAAAGTAGTGCAGTACGAGGAATTCTTAGAATGTCCTTACCCCTCATTGCAGACAGCTGTAGCAGTGTCTCCAAACTCAACCCCAGTATATACAAACTCTCCATTTACAATCTCTCCTGCAGAGCCACATGGCTGTCCTTTATGAGAATGAAAAGAGGAAGAAGAGTTATGCGTCAATGACTTTGTAAAATGTTTTTATAGTTAGTACACTATATAGTGCATCAAAGGTGACAACACAGTATACCTGTCAGCAAGACTGTAAATAAGTCCCCATACCTCAAGGGGTCATACTGGTGTGAGTTTTACATTTTCCAACTGTTTATTTTAAAGCTAAATCACTACAGCCCGCTATGAAAAATACAAGCTAGCAACACTGGAATCATCCTTCAAAGAGCAATACATTTCAGCCACATTTCCAACCGACTACCAAAGAACACTATTTTGACTAATCAAAATAAAAGGACCAGTTTCTGAAAACACATGACATATAATTCAAAGAATTTAGACGAGATCTTCATTAATGTAGAACAGCATTTATAAAGCTTTAAACAAACAGGCCTGACTGTGGAGGATTATAAAGAAAAATAAAGTTCTTACGTTCACACTTTAGCCACAGTGGCGTCCACTTTCCGTTGACGCACCTGCGAAATTTGCTGCCGCCTGCTTGAATGTATCCAACATCACACACGTAATGGACTTTGTCACCAGAAGCAAAAGATGTCATTGTGATGTACTTGTCTGCAAGGTTGGCGTTGGAGTTTTTGATGGTTACTGGCACACCACATCCACCTGCTGAACACATTAACAAACTTTTTACCACCTCCTTTTAATGAACTGAAACGATGAGTTTGCCATACTGCCAAAAAAACAAAACAACAATACTCCACACAATTAGCTATCTAACTTTTAACTTCTAACTAACTTTTATCGGGTAACTGAGTTTTTTCAGGTGAAGGCAGGCACTGAGGGGGCTGAGGCTGCCACTGGCCACCGGGACTACATGTGACCTGCTGAGCTCCATCCAGCTGGAAACCCTGACTGCAGGTGAAGGTCACGCTGTCTCCCACCCGGTGTACAGAAACATCTCCATTGCTGCTCACAGAGTTGGCCACTGCAGGGGTGGAGCAGGTGGCCTCTCCCTCTGAAGAGACTAAAATTATATTTCTGTTAAACATGTAAGACAATCCAGCTGTGCTTGGAGGAAAATGTGCTAGTAGGTAGATTTACCTCTGGACACACAGCACATACAAAATCCAGAAACATGACTTGCGACAAAAAAATAAATATATAACAAACTGGTATAATGGAATATGTTTAAATTAATTGAGATTAAAACAAAATACCTTCATTGTGTGTCACATTCAGGTAGTTACTCAATCTTAACACCGCCCACTTTAGATCACCTCTTAAGGTGCAGCAACCAGGGTGTTTAAATATGAATGGGTTTCATATTATGACTAATATGAAAGCATTGTTGCCCACCTTCACAAGACGGAAAATCACCAGTCCAGCCAGACTGCTTGCATATCATGTAGTTGAGTCCTTTCAGAGTGTACCTGTCAAAATGGAGAGATACTGGGTAGTCAACACACAAATTCAGGAGGTTTATTCTGAATAAGAATTACAGAATTTCTTTCAGGCTTCAACTCACCCTTCATTGCATACAGCATAAACCTTCTCCCAGAGGTATGAATTCCCTTCATATTGGAACTCCCCATTAGATAGCTCCCCGGCACTGCCGCATGATTTCTCTGTTAGAAATTAGATCGAGAGTAAATGGCCAATCAGAACAGGAATCGAGGGTGAAATGTGATTTGCCAGACGAAAAAAAAACAAGACAGAGACGTCTTTATTTGACCAAGTTGCAAAACAACCCACATACAGTAAGCTGCCACAAAGCTGACCTGCCAACCTCTGAGTGACTACTTCCTCAAATAAAGACACATCTCTCACTGATATGATATACTTCATTTTTATTTCAGCACCAGCAAGTTTGCACTTTATGACAACAATAAAAGCCAATTCTGTTACCAGATATCAGATACAGTCCACCAGCAACAAAGACCAGAAAGTTAGTTGAAGAATCTGTTCGTCTTCCACACTCTAAATATTAATGTTATCTAATAGTTTAGGTTTAAAAAGGACAGGTCTCTTCATGGCCGGTGTGAACAGGAGGAACAATTATAACAGCAGCCAATAACTCTTTGGGGTGAATGAGTATTGAAAAATGGTCCAGCAGTATGCAACTCAATCAGGTGCTTCTCAGCGGGACAAAACTTTTGGGGGTTTTTTGACTTTGATGAAGACACAGCAGTGTTGAAACTTTGGTCCGTTTTCACTCTTCAAGTCTGCAAATTAATCGGTGTGCTCCAGTTCCTTGTTCCCCCTTTGGCGTAGGAGTACCGTTTAAAAGATCAGACTATGAAAATTGTTTAGGTTTATGGAAATAAAAAATGTATTCTTTTTGTATTGTAAAGCATCTTGGTAGGCATTCAGACTTTAATTAAAAATATATATATTTTATTTAATTTGTTGTTTCCCACATGCCCGCTAGGGCTTCTGGCTGCGTCTGATCTGTAGCCTACTGTTCTTTATCGCAGTGAAATCAAAACCTGTCCCCTTGCCATGTCATCACTGAATTAGATGGCCAATAAGTGTGTCAAATACTTACTTTCGCATTTTAGAGTCAGACTGGTCCATTTTCCATGAACACACTGCACAGCCCGTAAGCCTCTGGATGGAGTTAAGCCCTCGGCGCAGTCATAATACACCTTCTCCCCAATGTCGAACTTCTGTCTGCTGGTGTATTTCCTACCCAGTCTGGTGTGCGGGTATTCAGGTGGTGCCGAACATGTCTTTGGTCCAACTTGAGCTATTTTTTAGAAGATCAACCACCATCAATTAAAATACCAAAACAACCACAATCTGCGAAATGTGGATTTGTCTTTAATTTACCTGAAGCAAGTACAGCAAACGATAAAAGCAGAAAAGTCCACCCGACGGCCCTCATGTTTGTCTTCTGTGCGTCGCTCTGGGCGTAAACAAATCCTCCGAGGCTGATGACAAGTGGCAACAGGAGCCTCAGATGGAGACGTTTATAGAGAAGGAGTGGCACAGAGGAAGCAGCCCAGAAGACCAGCTGATTGAAATCATACTATCACAGACATGAACACACTGCCCAGCACACAAACAACAGTTTTTATTATGAAATGTTTTGCGATAATGATTCAATCAAATCTATATTTTTCAAACAGACCCCATAATTGCATTAGGGTGACCTGCATGACTAATTCTAAGGGCGAAACCAATTAACTTTCATCTTTAACAAGCCAAACCAAGCACATGAGCTATATGGGGTGCAGAGGTGTCCCAAACCTTTACAAGAATCCATTATAACCAAGTTAGACTTAAAGATGAAACCAAGTATTTTGAGACTTTAGAAGTACATGTAAGATCCAACAGAAAAAAACACATTTCCAATAGTATTGTGGAAGTCCTGAAAGAACCAAACGTTTTCTTGAATAGAGGGGAGAGAAAGTCTAATAGGGTTTTTAGGAATCCTAAAAGATGATACTGGGAAGGGTAAAAACCCTATAGGACCTTTTGAGACATTTTTGAATTGCAAACTAAAACATTTGAAACTGTTTTAGAGAGGTGCTGATTCAACTGTATGTTTCTAATATTCTGCCCACATCATTTATATCAATCAATTAGGGTACAAAATAACACCTCTCAGTATAGTTGCTTCATCTTTAGGGGCCACAAGCCTAAGAGGTTAGGGAGTGTTTTATGATGTCTTGAATGGAAACATCTTCATCTACAAAGTATCTGGTAATTATACGACCATCAGAGGAATGTAACAGAGTAAAAAGTGGAATGTTTTCATCTAAAAGGAAGTGCAGTATGAGCATAAAGTTGCACAAATATTCAAGTAACATACAACCACCTGAAAAAGTAAATTAAAGTTGTTATTTCCACCTCTGCCCAGCGTTGATGTAGTTTCTCCGTGTGTTTTCAGCAGGTAAGAAGACAATGTCATCTCATTACAGTCCCTCTGACACATGGTGGACACATTGTGACTTCTCACACTAATGATGTAGCAGTCCTGCCTGATAATATTAAAACTAAATGTCAGCTACAGGCCTCAGCATCTGGACAGTTCCATGTAAATGTAATCAAGCTAAAGCATTGGGTGTGCCTCCCTTCCTTCTAAATGTGCGTATCTTATTTTTTGTTTAATATCTGTAATCAGCGTGGAAATAAATCAGAGCTTTTTATCTGAATCCACTCATTCAAGGATCATTTCAGGCGTCAAAGCAACTCACAGATTAAATTCTCTGAAATACAACTGATTATTTGACCCCTTCCTCCTCCGCTTCCCCTGATGACTCACTCTGCAGCTTATAAAAGTAAATCAAGTAAATTATTTTGCACACAAGTCAGGAGCGACCCGGTGATAATGTTGCTAACGATCAGTTAGAAAATGTGACAGGCTCTCGTCATCATCACAAACATAATGGACTGTTAGAGGCTGCAAGAGTTGCATCATTTGTTTGCTTACAAAAACTGGTGACGGTACGATTTCTGTCTCATCCACTTTGAAAAAAGTGAAACATTACATGCACATCATTTCAGATCATTTGTATCCATGATATATATTATTCTGACAACATCACACCTTACTTAGTTATTTCAAAAAGTCAGATTTAACATTAGATGAAGTGTGAAATATGTGCTGAGAATTCACTTTTTTTTTTCAGATGCTGTAATGTTATTGCATCTTGTTCTTAAGGTACATGAAGTTTAGCAGACAGGAAGGATACTCCCAATGAGCTCACACACACTTCTTTACCAAACTAAAAGGCTTTTCTGAGGTCAAAATAATCTTAAATACTCTGGAAAAAATAGAATTCAATGTAAAAAACTGCTTAAAATTGAGTTTATTTAATGAAACTTGCATGGCACAGTGTGCAATGACATTAAAGCTCTTTTTAAGACATCCAAATTTATTGCCAATCCTTCAATTCATTTTGCATATCCTGTATATACACTATAATATTTTAAATACTCTTGATTACCATTGTCACAGCCTTGTAGTCCTTTAAATATAGGCACTTTACCAAATGATTCATTTATTCGTGATAATAAAATCACAATCACCTGGATGGATGTTATCCATATGGTTACTATGAAGACAGTACTTAACATACAGGATCTTTGTTGTACCAGAAGTACACGTGATTTGCTTTTCCTTATAAAGAAACTAAAATGCATTAAAAAATATCAATTGCTGATGAACACTCGAGCACTTTGTGTTTAAAATATTTACCTCGATTTTGGAGAGTTCAAATAGGATCAGCTTTACATGATGACAGTAGGTGGCTGAACATATTAAAGCCATTATTTGAGTAGAAGGTGAAACATACAGGTAGGCATCATTGAAGAGAAGAATTGTCACAGAGGAAAAGCACAGTAGCTGCCGCACTTTTTATAGGGCTAGACGAAACATTTCATGACTTTTTACAGCTTGTGTCTGCCCACTGGAGGCTAAGTTGCAACTTAATATGCTTTAAATTACACTGCAAAATAAAATTATTACTACATCTTGTCAGAGCACCCGAGGAATGATGGACATTACCTGGGAATGTTTAAGTAGGTAACTTTATGAGAGAATCTGAGGAAAAACTAAGGCTGTGCATGGCTTCCTTCAAGAGAGGCACACTCTTACACTAAAACTGAAGGCAATTGCTTCCACTGAGGTATACAATTCACAATCAACATGTTCTACATCTAATACAACATAGTATGACTGTAGACTACAGTCCGTGGAGTGTGCTAGGAGCTCATGGATGGGTGTTCATCTTCACTTCAGACCTTTATATATCTGAGGTGGATCGCAGCCTATATTTAAATTGAGAGTTCATGTATGTAACACGTAAATAACCTATTCAACAAGAACCAAAGAGATAACACACATATATGGTTACACAGATGTGGTGCGTAAAACAGCGCTTAGGAATGTAATGGCTGAAGCTGGTTGGGATTTTACTGGTGATCCTCAGAACTGGTGATACATCCATGTGGAGCAAAGCCTGGGATAAATGCCAAAACAAACGGTGTGAGATATTTGAGGTGGAGGGTACAGGTGTCCCACATGATAGACTAGAGGAAAAGGCTGAAAATACCTCTTTTTCTGCTTCTAAAACTTCAGTCGTCTGTGTCTGCTGCTGCACTGAAACCGTTCACAGAGTCCTGCAGAATGTAAAAGAAAGAGGAGGAGAAAGTAGACAGCATTAAAGAAAACACCAAACCAAAAAAGGAATGAGGCGCTTGCTTTGACTGAACTGGAGCTAATATTAAAGTCTGAGGTCACCAGCCAGAGTGAAACACTCCCTTTCTGTCCCTTTCCAGTCTTTGAAGTGCAGTAACGTTAAGGTCACCTTTGTGGGCAATAAAAAACACTGGAAAAAACGACAATATTTATCCTTTCACATCCAAAATGCTGGTGAAGGGCACTTTTGTTTGTTCCAAACACCAACATGGAAAACATGAAACTACATCGCTGGGATTTTATATACAGAGCACCGAAACCAACAAAAGGCAGAAAAAGGGTATCGGAGGAGTCAAAAAAAAGCTGAATACATCAAATAATACAGTCAGTAAAAAATACTTCACCTCCAATCAATTGATGAAATACATTAAAACTTGATTTTGTTTTTTACTCCATTATTTATCTTTCACTTGCTTTTAGCGCCTTAGTTTTCCTATTTTTGCAGGCCTTGATTTAATCATTTACCTATTCCCTAATTTCCCATTTTCCCACATTTCCAATTTTCCTAATGTGTATATGTTAATTCAATTCAATTCAATTCAGTTTTATTTATATAGCGCCATATCATAACAACGTTATCTCAGGGCACTTTGTCATAAAGAGCAGGTCTAGACCGACTCCTTATGTGTACAGAGACCCAACAATTCCCACCAAGAGCAAGCACAAACAACAGCGGCAAGGAAAAACTCCCTTTTAACAGGCAGAAACCTCGAGCAGAACCAGGCTCTGGGTGGGCGGTTATCTGCCTCGACCGGTTGGGTTGAGAGAGGGTTAATGAGATGGGCGTGTCCACGTATGTCCAGAGCAGTAATTGGTCCAGGGTTTGTATTGTGTGTAAATGACTCTTAGGAAGGTCTATTATAAGGTAACCACTTTCTGTAAGGTTTTATTTTGTTAGTGCCCTTTTTTTTTTAATATTAAAATTTTTTTTTTTTTTTTGGCGCCCTCTACCGAAGGAATAGGCTCTTGCAACGGAAAGTTAGTCAATAGACGTGAGTACAGAAAGAAGGAAAGTCATGCGACATTACTCGGCAATATAAAGCTGTCATTTCATTATTTAAGTGCCCAGCTGGAACGGGAACAAGGTATTGTGTTATTTGATTTGTTTATGATGATGTGCAGTGATATGTGATTTAGTTGATTTAACTGTGAGGAAGTGTTTTGAATGTATTGCTTTTGTAACAGTCACGTGATGCACACTGGCCCCAAGAGACTTTTTCCCATAGACTTACATTGTGAAAGAGACGTCTGTAAATCAGCGGATACTTTTTTTGAGGTACAACAACTAGCCAGTACGAACACTTAAATATCCCTTATTTAAATCATTATGTCCTAAAAGGTATAAAATGCATAAATCCAGAGTTATAGAGTCACTGCCATTCATGTGAATGAGCCTGAGACCGAGGAGTGCGCTAGCTCTATGGGCAAACTTTCAGGGCTACATAGGAATGTACAGCATTTTTTTAAAATATTCTTTTACGAACTGACAACTAACAATCCCAATTGTTGTCAGACAATTTCCTCTTTATCCCATTTACTTTTTCCTCTATTTAAAACATCTTCAAATCTCTATTATATACAGAAATACAGAAACAGCACTGACCTCGCCCTGTAGCAGCTCTGCCCCCTCAGACGCCTCAGAGAACTGCATCCTGGGTAAAGTGGGGGCCTGGGACATGCGGGCCAGAGGAGGGTTGCCCACGCTGTAAAGACGAGGTCGTTTAATCTGATCTTGGCTGGACAGCGGAGTGAAGCTGTTTCGTCGGTGGAAAGCTGGCGGCACAGCATCTGTTGTGACTTTATTCTGGTCAGTGAAGAACAGACAGACAAGGTGGATTAATTAACATGTGTTTTTGTCATGTTTCACTAATCAAACCTCTGCTACTGCAGGTCTGAAATCACTGTGTCCCATGTAAGTAACTGTGAGAAGGCAAAGAAAGAAAAACAACTGAGACAAACAGCCATAAATATAAAAGTCATTGTTATGTTGGTCTCAGCAGAGCAGACAGGATATTTCTCACCCCATTTAACAAGAGGTTTCTCAGTAAATGTGTTTATGTGTTGACACCCACTATGTCTAGGACTCTTGGTTTTAACACTCTACACTCATCAGTACAAACTCTCCAACCAGGGAACAGATATGGAGCTGGCTGATTAGGAAATAAAGACAAAAGGCTCCTTGACACCCATTTATGAACTGTGCCTGTTGTGTGAAAGCAAGCCACTAATGAACATTCAGTAATTACAGTAAATGAAATGTTAAGCTAAAAAGCTCTGATAAACCTACTGTACGCTACCTGCCCAGCACAGTGTAGGAAATTTAAAAAGTATTTGGGAGGAAACTTTTGCCTCCACTGTCTAAAAAAATTGGGGCATTTCCAAAATTTCGTAATATAAATAGTAATTAGTGCATAAAGTTGCTGTTTTTAATGTGAAATGAGCCCAAATGAAAATGCATAATGTTACAGTAATCACCAACTTGTGCATGAGTAAATAAAAAGCATAGTATTGCTATTCCAAAGAGAAGTGTCCAATCATGTGGAATAAGTACGTAATTTTAAAATCACAAACAGCAGTGACACTATTTGTAATACATATAGTGGACGGGGAGATTTTGAAATTCGGGGAAAAATCAGGGGAATTGAAACTCCGGGAGAACAATGAGAGAGGGGCAGGAAAATCAAAAGTGTTGGCAAGCAGGATGCATATTTTATCATTTATCAGAATCAGATTTATAATAGATTATGAGTGTGTTTTCGTGCCAGATTCGGTCATGGCGGGGGGAGAAAATAGAATAGACAGCCACGGAGCTCTGCAGCGCAGTGCGTCCGCCTTTATTTGAACCCGGCGTTATTTGCTGGGGGTGGCGTTGGTGACAGCCTAGGATTGCTTTCTTCGGTAACAGTTGGAGTTTTTTTTAACAAGGTACCGGTCCGTCGCAGCAGCCAACTTGATTGCAGGTGCAGGATCGCCTGGCCTCTGCCAGTCAGGTATCGTAACAGAACAACAGCGCTGTTAGAGACGGTGTTCCGGTTTAACTGGTGTTGAATGAACTGGTGATATTCCCGCGCGTGACGCTCTGGTTGCGATGGCGATCTCAGGACGCTTAAAGTGAGGGCTGTGAAGTGTAGAATCAGTCACATATTTATAATAGCACGAAAACAACCAGGCAAGGGAGACATAATACTGTCGGACCTTGGCCTAAGCATCTGTGCCTTACGCTAACAAACATCATCAACACAAGACAGACTGTTCTCCTATCGCCCCTTGAAGGACACAGGGCAGACTGTTGTTCAGAAACCAATCTACCCAAAAAACCAGTGTACTTCACCCAGGCCACAGAGCCTCTTGAACGTGTAGGGATGGACCTGGTGGATAAACTCACTCTAACAGATGGTGGCAACCAGTACATATGAGTCATAGTTGATTATTTCACCAAATGGGCAGAGGCCTACCCACTAAAGAGCAAAACAGCAGATGAGGTGACCAATTGTATTCTTGATTTCTTTTACAAATTTGGTGCACCTAAAAGGCAGCTAACAGATCAGGGCTCAGAGTTTCGCAACAAGGTATAGTAATTATGTATTATGAGTCCCCAATATGTCACTAACTGTCGCTGACTTATTTCATGTTTGTCCAACTGATCATTTCAAGGTCAACTATGGCTTGTGTGAGAGGCTGGGCATCAAAAGAAGCCTGTGCTCCCCATATCATCCACAGACCAACAGCCTTGTGGAAAAACTGAACGACACGATACAGAGGTATGTTTTGTTTTCAATACTTGAATTAATTCTAGCTCTCAAAGAATAATGTGTATTGATTTCCTGTTCCTGTCTAAACAGGTAATCGGTAATGGTACTTTCTGAAAACTGGTTGCTTTATCATACATGAGAGCCCAAATTATTTCCTGCCTCCTCTTGCCTGTACTTGAATTCTGCATTTTGAGGTCGCTGAACAAACTGGTGGCCGAGCACCCCAAAAGTTGGGACCATTGTCTGCAGTCCACCATGTTTGACCTTCGAACCAAAAAACAGCTGACAACGAAGTACGGTCCCTATTTTTTGATGTTTGGGAGGGAGGCAAGGTATCCTTCAGAGGTGCCAAAGAAGTACGAAGTAAGATTCTCTAAAGTTCTCATCAGTTTTATAATTCTTAATTTGGATCAACAGTCAGCTAGTCCATCTACGTCCTCTACATTCTAACTGATCTTTGGCAGGTAACCGAAGACAAAGTCACCAAACTGGTGCTAAAAGAAGATCTCTGTGAAGGCCTGAAAAAGAGGTTAAGGAGAATGTTAAAAAAAGCCAAGACAAAGTCTGCAAAAGAAAAGACGAAAGGGGCCAGGTGGACAATTTTATAGTAGGGGACCTTGTCTTGCAGAGAAATGTGAGACAGGAGCAGAGAAAAGAGGGAAAGCTGGAAGCGGACATGCTGGGGCCCTTCACAAAAACTCATCTTGAGGGGAAAAGTGCAGATCTGGTTTCAGATAAGGGAAAAGGAAAAAAAATCAATATAGATCACTTGACACATTATCTCCAGCCAGAGGAGAGGATCCCTGCCAAACTGAAAAAAAGAGTTGGATCCTTCTCCTCTGGCTGGTCCATCTCAACCAAATCCACAACAGACAAACATACTCATCACACAAACATGCACCACATACAAGACGCCATCAACATCCTCTGAAAGGCCCCAGAACCTTCTAAGGATGCAGAAACTTGTGAGTAAACTGACACAAAGTACACAACAAATTATGCATTTCACAAATAACCAACATTAATATTTTTACTGTAATCAGAGACATATGTGCAGGGAGGAAAAGAGAGACACTATGGTCCAGAAGTGGGCCTTAGAAAATATTTTTCCACAATCTCTTGGACTTGGCCCCAGGAAAGGAGTTGGGGAGTCAGAGAGAAAACACAGAGCACATTATATCATTTTCTTTATGACTAGTGCTAACATAAGCTTGTCCTTGTGAAGTCATGTAAAAGAATTCAACTGATATTGAATTGAAAAGGATCTTACATGGGCTTCTGTTAAAACTGGCAAACTGTGATCAACCTGTGTTCTCTGTGTAGAGCGCTGGTCCGCAAAAAGAGTCCAGCAATTGGGAAATGGGCATGCTCCACAATGGCCCATCCCAAACAGCAGAACGCAACATCTTGTGGTGTGTTTGTGTGCAAGGTAACAATTTGATTATCTCTGTGGCCATCCGTCATTTATCAAAAGTCACCATGATTATACTACAAGAAAGAGTGTTGAAAATGTAAAATTTAATCAGAAACCTTTTAGCTTGCAGAGCAAATCTTGCGCCAACAACCTGTTCAGTACCCTGTGGACCAGGGAGGTGTGGCTAGGTTGAGGCTGGAAATTGCAATGTCCTTGCTGAATGATTCAGGTATACAGTACTCGATCAGGTATACTGGCCTGTACTGGCATTGGACTACATTAATGTCTGTGTTATATTTACAGATGACCTCTCCGAGCTGTGTTGGGCATGTGGCGAGGACAGCTCGGGGGCTAAAATTGATGATCTACATCACTGGGTGAACACTCACAATCACACAGCTATTGAAAATGTAGATTTTAATTCACGTAACTTGCATGTCTTAGCATTTTTGGAGGACACTAGAGCAGCTGAAGAAACATAAGAACACACTGACTCCACACAGAAAGGACCACAGCACAAGCTTTAACTTTACATTGCTATAGAATTTTAAGAAATAATCTGCTATGTCCAATGAAGTTAAAACTGTTTCATCCTACTTCAAATGTATGACAATATTCAAAGGTGTGTTTTCAGACTGAGTGCACCTCTCCACAGAGAGACTATTATTGCATTAAATGTACGAGAAAAAAAAGAAAAGACTAATCATTATTGTTGTCTTTCCTTCTGTCTGTTCTGAAATTAAATGAATTGAATGAAAATAAAATGGTTAAATGTAGGATTAGGATAAGGATTAGGATTTTTTTTACTCCTTGATCAAAGTTTTTAGGGGCTAATCTGAGATTTCTTGGGGCATTTTTGCCCTTTGCCCCCGCTAATTTCCGATGCTGGCCCAGCACCAAATCAAATGTACATTGATTAAACTTAATTTTGATGAACTGCTTTTGTGTGCTCAATTTTATTATTCTTTTTATTCACATTGAAGGCATTGTTTTATTTACCTGTTCTTAGTTCTTTTCATTTTATCCTTGTGAAGTTCAAGTCTCTTTCAATAAAAAAAATGAGCAGATAGAGGTATTGATGTGCAAACAGGTAATTAGGAATAGTTCGACATGTTGCGAACTACGCTTATTTTCTTTCTTGCCAAGAAACAGTAGTGTGTAAAATTTTGGTTTGAGTTAAAAAAAGCCCTGGTCAGAGCAGTTTGTCCAGTCATGACTGTAGGTGTTAAACTGATCCTTCAGGCTGCATGCACACAGGTACAACACTGAATTGGGTGGACAGTGTCAACATCTAACAGAGAACACTGACAGCATGTGTATGACACAAAATAATTAAAAACAAAAAAAAAAAGGTAAGTAAGATGCTTACTAATGGTCTGTCCCTGTGAGTGTTGACAGCCTCCACCTTCAAGTCAAACATATCCACTTTACAGCCTAGAAGAGGGAGACAGGAGAAAAATACGTCGAAACCCAACAAAGGAAAAAGTTAGGTTTTTTTGGCTTACGAACAGTGTAGTGACTTACCATAAGCCACAGGGGTGAGTTTCAGGACAGTGTGCAGGGGACACTTCAAGTAGGGTAGATCATCTGTACCAAGAAAAATAAAAGGCACTTCAGATGTTCTGTGATGTAATTATATCCAGTCATGTTTGTGTTTCCTCCTAAATGTGAGTGGATTTTTTCCCTCGTGTTTGGGATGGCATATCACTCGGTAAGGACAGCTATGAAGCTCAGGCTGTGCTTCATAAAAAAGGTACAGTACACGATCGCTGCTTTAAGGCTGCAATGCTACATGCCAGAGCTGCACCCACACTGGTTGGTTATTTAGCTGTGGTTTGAACTTTAAACAGATGTGGCAGCAGTGACCACTTCCTCTGCTGACTGACGAAACCCTCCCTCTGCCCATGCCTAATTATGGATTTGTTTTTGAGCAGCGTTTTCCACTCTGACCAGCCAATTATTCTAGAAGTTTTCACTTTGTGCCCATTTCCACACATTTCCACATACAGTATGCTTGTTAGTATTCACGATCCAGTCAAAATTCCTCTCATTGAATGCTGTAACATTTGCTTCATTGTTAGCGTGACAATTAATCCTCATTAGGTTGAAGGCTACCTGCCCTCCCTCCGTTATACAATGGATTAAGGAGATCATAATGGGTCTTCAAATTGAGAAACAGATTCAATTTAAATGGATCACTTAAAAAACAGAATCTGGTTTCCCTTTATTGAATATGTGGAGAATCTATGCTTTCCAGCATCTTGATTGCTAATGTCATTCATAAGTAGACATTCTGACCTTTTTTTAATTTGGAGTGCAAATAACATGTATGTTTTTCTTGTACTATGTTGTTGTTGTTGTTTAGTTATTGTTAATGCTTTTGCTTGTGGATACTCCTTACTTGTTATACTTTAATTATATTGATTTCCACCTTATCCTAAAATGTTTGTGGTACACTCCCATACCTACATATTAATGATATAAAGGGTCCACTGCAATATGTTCTGTTCTGTCACTAAAATACAGTACTGTACTGCATTTTTGCTGCTGTTTGTACTGCTAATACTGTTTTGTTTAACTGGGGGAAATTAATAGTGTCTTTTGTATTTTCAAACATTGTGGAGAACATTAGCACTCCAGAAGTTAATCAAACTACATCCAATAGGCTTCATCAGATTAACAGCTGGCTTTGATTTAGTATTTCTAGATATCCCCTGAATCTTTGCAGACATAAGTCAATGCATGATTATGGTCATTGTCTTTCTTTAAACTGTATCTTCCATACAACTTCAAGCAAGAGTGGAGTCTGAGTAAAATATAATAAAAATCTCTCTCCTCTAAAAAGATCTCTTCTTCCCTTCATCTGGTCACGTGTAGCTGATGTTGATTAAGTTCAAAGTTTGGTTAATCTGTAAACAAGACTCTCTGTAGTGTGTAATGGTTTTTTGACTGGGTCGAGCCAAATGCTTTGGGTCATATTTTCATCATGATCAATCATGTAGCATGGATAATTAAAGCCGCTGTGTTTTGCACTGGACAATTCCTGACTTTGGCAACCCCTTGTGGTGACATCAAAAAAAGACACTGTGGCAGAGAGCAATTCATTCTTTTCCTAAAATCAATAATTGTTTCCTTACTATCCACCATCAACGTTGGCCAAAACATTACCAGCCATGATTCTGCTCTGTCACATAATGTTGAGTTCATTGTAACTACCAGCAGCTAAATCACTACTGCAATCAGAGATCTAAATTGCTGAGAGGGTCTATTTCAAATGGGTCTTTTGTAGTGGCCTGGAGCTTAGGGCTGGACGACACAACACACCCGAACAAGCTACTCACTTAAACTTATGTCTAATCCTGTTACATGAATTAAGGATATACTTTATCTACCTTCAGGACAAGGTCGGGTGATGCCTGTAAATGACCAAATTCCAACCAAGTTTGATTGGCACAAAAGCACCACATTTTGTGTGACTATTTTGCAACAGTCTGGAGCTACTTGTGCAAGAGTTAGTTAAGACATCCACATTGGATGAGTCTTGTCCAGTTGACAGTGAGTCATATGTGGTCTTACTTTAGTTGCTTATTTTTTTTACAAAATACAAACACCTCCCCTCGTTTTGGTGCGGCTCTCATTTCACTTCATTGCACTTTGCAAATAGTCTTGTACAGTCTGGTACATCTGCTAACTGGAGTGAAGCATTTTTTGTTTAGTCAGCTTTGTATCATGAATACAAAAGCTTTTCTGTCTCATTAAGGTTTTAACTTGATATATCAGTCTTCAGGTGGTGTTGAATATCTCTCCAGTGTGTCTTCAACAGCCCCCTCAGAAACATTTAGTTCAGCTGCAACTTGACACTATTTTTCAGCTCTCAGGGGAACAATATGACCTTGAATTACTTCACCAAGCTCTTTTGTTAAAACTCCGTTAAAGAATTAAGAATTAAAGAAGTATCATATAAGTTTTAGATAAATGATTTTTTTAAAAACAGCTGTTAGCAGTGACTCAACAGTATACTGTAATTGTGTCTTTATAATGGAAGGCTTTGTCTTGCCATGTATCATGTTTCTGTCATTTAACCTGCGCTCTTGTCCAGGAAATAGGCGAGCAAGCAGCGCATGACCGCCTGATGACAGATGACCAGCACGTTGCCCTGTCGCTCCAGCTCCATGATAACTGGCTCCAACCGCTGAACCAGGTCCTGGTAGGACTAGAGCCAAAGGAAAGTTACATGTTTACATCGGTACATTGGTTTTGTGCTGTTTGATTCAGTTTTTGTAGAAGATAATTTTCCAGTTTATTATAAAAAAGAACCATAACGGCCAAAAGCATAACAGACCCTAATCTGTCAGTTACACAAATCCTCAACATGTGTCTTACTGACAGACTGTTGAATCAATCAGTAATAACACGAGAGGTCAAACATCACTTCATAGGAAAGAGAAGACTTTTACCTCTCCTCCAGGGTAGCGGTAATTGTACTTGTCCTGGTCCCTCATGGCAAACTCCTCTGGGTATGTTTCCTCAATTGTTTTATAGGTCATTTCTTCACACACTCCCTGAAACACAAAGTAATAAAAACAGTCAAAAGTTACGACAGGCCCTCACTGTGTGTGTCTGTCACTTCTGTGATATATCAGAGGACATACAGCGTCTATTTCATTCAGGATCTTCCACTGCTCGTAGGGGACTCCCAGCTCCTCTGCCGTCTGAATGGTGCGTCTCAGCTGGCTGGTCCAAACTTTCAGGTCTGACAGATGGTGCTCTTCCACAAAACCCTTCAGTGCTGCTGCAAACTGACATATGAAAGAGGCTTTAGAACTGACACCTTAACACAGAGCAGAAGTTACACAGAAGTATTTCTTCACATAATGGCCCTAATATCTGTTGGTTTTGTAGTAGCAGGATTTTATTCAGGCCATCTAACTGGATTTATGTTAGAAAACGTGCATCTACAATTGAACTTGAACTTTGTTGTAGATTTTAGAACTTGCAAGATCATTTCAATTTGTAAGGACTAGTTTGACATTTTGGCAAATACTCATATTTGCGTTCTTGCCCAGAGTTAGATGAGAAGATTGATACCACTCTCACCATTAAATATAAAGCTACAGCCAGCAGCAGGTTAGCTTAGCTTAGCATAAAGACTATAAACAGGGGGAAACAGCTAGCTAATTTACACGTCATATCTCTTTTGTTTAATCCGTAAAAAAGACAAAGAAGTCTTTATGCTAAGCTAAGCTAAGCTGCTGGCTGTAGCTTTATATTTAAAATGACAGATATGAGAGTGGTATCAAATTAGTGTGTTTCCCAAAATGTCAAACTATTCCTTTAAGACTTTATGAGATGCTGCTATCTTTATAGAGTTTAGAAATGTATGACAGTGAGATGATTTGTTAAAGCACCTGTTTCCCTCTCTCTGACAGTTCAGAGTCTCCGCCAATGCGGCCCTCCACATTGTGATGGCTCTCTCCGTGCCGACAGAGGTAGATGGAGTGGGAGTGTACGTGGATGTTCATGAGGTAGTACACTATTTTACTTTGGATGTAGTCCTGCACCCTGTTGACCAAGAAACGACAGCCGACATTGATGACCTGGATGAAGGAAATGTTTCTGTGAGCCAGAGCGAAAAAGAGGAAAACAGAAAGTGAGTCAATCATACAAAAATAACTGAAGCCACTGAAAAGGGATATGTTTAACTTTTGGTGTAGTAAAAATATCCTGATATTTTGTCTATCACACACTTTAGAACATTCTGTGTCAGCAGCTTATCAACAGCGACAAGATTCAAGAAGATCAACAATTATTCCTCCTCTCGACAAACAAAGATCCAAAGTGAAGTGTATGGGCCTATTCTCAGTTAGGTTACTTTATTTTTTTAAATGCACATATAATGTGGGTTTGAATCTGCAAATATCATCAGTTAATTCATAAAGAAATTAAACAAATCACCGACAGTTGAGCCAGTTGGTAGGAGTTAAAAATGTTACAACCTCTTAATTTGTGGTTTTCCAGGAACCACATGACATAAATTTCTGACAAAAAGACTAACTAGAAAATTGCATTTCCTGCAGAAAATGCGTGGGAATGCTGAAAGCTGAAATTAATTTGCAAAACACTGCTGAAAATGCAGAAATGTGAAAAAGTGCGTTAAAGGCTGAAGGAAAAGTATTAGTAGAAGTAGTAGAAACAGGCTGAAGTAGTAGTAGTAGTAGGAAAGGCTGAAGCTGAACTGAGCAGAAATACATTGACACACATATATGAATACATGCATACATGTGTTTCTCCTAGATTGTATAGTAAATAAAGAACAGGATAACAATAGTGTGAATGCTGAATCAGCATTCACACTAATTATTACTACTTTTGGATTTACCATATTTCAGCTCTACAAATCAAAACCCATTAAATAGACAATAACCATCTATATTACAAATGAGCTCCTGTCTCCATCTGCTGGAGAGTTGCTGTATGTACATGTGCTTACCAATACAATGTCCGGATGATCTACAAGAACAATACTAGAACATTTTCACAGCTAGGTCTAAAGGACTTCTGCTTTTATTGGGTTAGTGTTGAAAACTGTTTTTAAAAAGTCAGGGCAAAAAGTAAAGAAATGCAACTAGTAGCGTCCTTAACAAAAATAATCTCTTACTTGTCGTGTTCGTCTGGATCTAAAGGTTGGTATGTCACTTTATAGCACTCTATTCTCTTCAGAAAATCCTCCATGACGCTTTCTCTGTCCCTCTCAGGGTAATCTGGGCTGGACACCTTCACATCCTTTGTGAAAGAGACAATTGTACAGATGATTCACCACGACATCTAACTATTCAAGGACTATGCTCGTAATTAAGCTTAAAGTGTAACTACACCCTCAAATTCTGCTAGAACCCTCTCTCCCAGCATCAGGGATAAACGCTAATATTTTGCACTGGCCCCAGGGGCCACCAAGTCCCTACATTTGGTGGCCAAAATACAAAGTACAGCCCAAATGTAAAGTTATGTAAAAACAATACAGAAAAGGCAACTTAACAACCTTCCTTAACTGTGACACTTAAACAAATGACAAGACGGAATGAAAAATTAAATTGAAAACTCAAAGTTCTTTGTAAAAATTTGGTACATATATTCTCTCATAGTCTCTTAGTTTGGAATCGGGATGTTTGTGGAACTGTAATGTTCCCTTGGTGAAGGCAAAGTGCATCCAGTATAGGGATAAAACTACATGGAGTATTTGGTGGCCACAGGCCATAGGGCCATGGTTAATGTCCTCTGAGCATATTTACAAAACGCAACAGAGGAGTGAGTGAATAACAACTACAGGAGGTGTGAGAGATTTTTAACTTCAGCTTCAGCAGACATTTGTATGCGCAGGAAGCTTTTTGAAAGGGAAAAGGATCAGATCTGTGAAGCTGAAGTTAAAAATCTGTAAGTAAAATATATATATATTTATTACAAATCATGTTTTTTAATTACAAATCTTGTTCTTCAATTACAAATCTTGTTTTTCAATTACAAATTACGTAATGCACATTTACAAATCTTATTGAGACTATATTCACCCCATAACAATTTCTTACTTTTGGCGTGTTCTAACGGGTAATGCGGTTTCAAATGATGAAACAGGTTTGTGGTGTTTTCCCGTCTTAGCTGGCTGTTTTTTGTCGGACTGCAAATAGCCAAAATACCTCTAAACAACTGAAGTTGAGTGGCCTTTCCTGTTAACGGTGGCTTCGTCCTGCTTCAAGCTGGTCACTGGAGCTGGTTTTCTCCGCTCATTGTCGCTCATTTCGCCTACCGCTATTATTTTGATTCCGCTGTGTTTGGCTGGTCTTCTTCTTCTTCTGTTTAATGGCAGGTGGCAACTAGCGTTTAAGGTGCATTAGCGCCCCCCTTTCCTGGTGTTCAATTATATCGAACATTTATCCAACACTTGTTATATTTCTGTCGAGGAAAATTCTATCGAGATAATTATCATTATCGTGTTATTGCCCAGCCCTATGGCCTTGTAGCTACGCAGTGTGTGGTGGTCAGGGGACACGGGGAGACTGACTGACACTGATTAGAGTCTTTTTGTATATACATTTCATGACATAGACAGGTCCCAACCGCTTGACTCTATGTCAGCACTGGCCTCGCAGGTTCAGGGCTGATTTAAAACAGTAGATGGCGTGTTGAGCCATTTTCAACCCATGACATGCCAATTTTTATACGTTTGGTAAGAAATGTCATTGATGTGTTTCATCACAGTACGGCCATATCATTTAGTTTACAGCTCAAAAAACACGTTGAAGTGTGCAGTACCTCTTTAAAGGCATAAATGCATCATTTACCAGGATGTTTGTAGCGATGACATCTGGATCGTCACATACTGATTCAACAAAAAACACCTGACAAAAGACATTCATAATTAGAAATGCATAATTCATGTGAAAAGCTAAAATGATTAAACCATCAATGCATCTCTGACCTTGTATGCATTATCCTGTACAAAGTTAAGGATGAGTTCCCTCCTCTCTCTGGTGGTGTTGGTGGCATCAAAAACCTGACAGACAAACATAAGATATTCAGATTGCATCAATTTACAAGTAATACCTATTAACAGGGAATACAGATGCACTGTTCAGTTTTTGCGTGTCCTTACAGCAATCTGGCCTCCTTCCTCACTCAGATAGGCCTTGACATCCTCCAGTGCCACCAGAGCACACTGTCTGTGGAAACATGATGAGAAAATGCATCAGGAAATCAAAGAAGTTAGCTTTTAAATGCATCTTCCAAGACATAATGTGCTGTAATAATTGTAGCCCCATTTGTTGAACAAACGCTGTGCAGTCAAAAGAGGCATTTGCATGGAAAGCCTACATAAAAAGTAACGACATGTTTTTATTTACAACAGAAAGCCTCCTGTGACACACGCAGAGGGTCGAATGTGGGAAAGGAGTCACCAAAGTCTACTGCACCAAAGGAGACTAATATAAAGAGGAACTCACTTTCTAATTTGCATTGCTTCTTTATTGTCATGTCTGAAGAAGTCATAGGACTTGTATGACTTCACTGCTTCTCTCCTATAAACTCCAAGGTTAAATACTGCAAGAGAAAGACATGCAAAGGCCGTGAAAAGGATTACAGTACGTGCTCTATCGAGGCAGTGACCTTTATCTCAAATCTCAGCCTGCCAAACCAGTTCTCCCAGGTCTGCGTTCCATTTATATGGCAACATAGGCATACAACTACAAACAGAGCCATTTGATAGAGGGCGCTGACATAAATATAACTATAAATAATCACAGAGTAGCCTTAAGCACAAGAGAAAAGTAATGTCTCTCACGTGCATAAAACTCAAATATGTATTGCTTCTGAGTCTGCACTGACCCTTAGTTGGCACTCCAATCCAGTTGAGGTAGCGTGTCAGCTTCTTGGACATGTAGGTTTTCCCCCTGGCGGGCAACCCAATCATCACTATCACAGTTGGAGAATTGGTCATGTAGGAGGCCCAAGCTGTAGTTTGCACACACACATAAACAGAGATTTTAATTATTAAAGGGGGTGTATGACCTACACCCCCATCACAAACTGTTAAGTGTTTAACAGCTACCCTCACTTTACTTTAAACTTGCCTCTAAAATGTCCAATTTGTAATAAAAGGGTGGATATGCATACTGTATACACAAATGTACAGTATACAATGACAGCAAGGAGAGGGAGGGTTGTGAAATAATCCAGTGGTGACACTGCAGTTTGGTTTAACATTTCCATCATACCATCGCCATCTCTCTCGACTGCTGGTTAATGTTTGGCGAACCAGTTTAGTAATACAGCTTAACCTTGTTGGCTGGAACATAAAAGGGAAACTATTCTAACAGAATTTCCACAAAAGATCCTCCTCAGCTCAGAGAAAACTGTCAAAACAAAGACCTGCATGGCGAGATCAGACTTGACTCGAGATTCTACGAATATTTGTCTGCAAGTTTAAGATCCAGCTGGCACGAAAAGTTTTGCTTTCAAGAGGTCTGACTGGGAAGTTAAAACTAAGCCAAGCTCAGTGACATTTTTACTTGCCGACTCTGAATGTTGACCTTGCACATTACAGTGTTACTATGCCTCGAAGGTATGTGTATGTACCTGCCTTTACAAACACACCCACACAGTGTATACATACTAATAACAACAGAAGGTGCGTCAACATTGACCTTTAACAATCAGTGCCTGCTGAAACCTTATCATCTTTCTTTACTCATTGCCAACAGAATAGGACATGTAATTAAAAGCACCATTTACAGCACAATGACATTAAAAATGTCATAGATAAGGTGCACAGAGTTCAATAATTAATACAGAGCAGGTAGCAGGTTAGTGTCTCAGATAATGAGTCAACATTTCACCTTCAGGGCACACACAGGAAAAACAAACCACTCACAGCACTTCTTCTCATTGGCCCTGAGGTCCGTCCTTTTGGCCTCTGCTGGGCCATCTGAAGCAGCTGCAGGTCTCTGCTGCCTGGCAGCCATGACGGGTCTGATCGGTGTCCTGCTGCTGTCCAGTCTTGGCTGGTCTGGGGACGGCGGGCTCAGCTCACTAGTAGAATGAGGTCAGCATTTCTCTGTTGAGGAGAGGAGTTTGCTGTGTCATGTAAAACGCTGCGATCAGAAGACTGTGCACACAATACAGTCAAATGCCAACTGATGTTCAGATCCGATGTAAGGTGATAACACTGTAATACATCTTAGGATGCTGAAGACATACAGAGAATACAGAAATCCTTGGAGGACACTGGTGGAGCCAATTACCACAGGAGATAAAAGTATTAGAATATTTTATAAGCTCACTATGAACTCACCAGTGCTTAAATCATTAGCCAATTATAAAGCAGTGCCAGTGTATCATAATTGGAGGAGATGAACTTGTATTTTCTGTAGACAGCTTGCTCACTTGTTTTAGGGCTGCAAAGAACTATTATTTTCATTAACGATTAATATGTTTACTATTTTGTAGCTTAGTTGATTAACATGTCAGAAAATAGCAGAAAAATGCCCATCACAATTTCCCAAAGCCCAAGCTGACATGTTAAAATGTCTTGTTTTGTCTGACCAACAGTCCAAAACCTAAATATTCAGTTTAACGTCAAAGTTGACTACAAACTCCAGCAAATATCCATAATGGAAAAGCTGGAACCAGCGAATCATCTACTCAGTTCCTGTAAATATGTTATTTTTTTGTGTTGTTCTTGGACAGACAGAGACTTCACTGAAGGCTGTAACTTGTGGGAATCTGTCAGAGTTTTTCGGCATTATTTTTCTGGTATTATTCTGTTAGTTGTAACTTCTAAACTCATTACTGATTTCCAAATACAGGCTACTCTCTCCCCTGCCCTTGGTTAGGGTACAGAAATAAAGCACAAATAACTAGCTAGTTAAAATAATATTAAAATATAAGTTAAACGTTTCTGCTATTATTACATGAAAATCTAACCCCTATACCTGTTTTATTAATAGTCACTCAGGGCAGAAGTTGCATCACTGTGTCATCCTGTCACATACTGGTACACTGACACTACGTACACTCTTGGCCTGCAAAGTTAACCACTTCTGCCTTTTCTAGAAGAAGTGTCGTTTAAAAAGACAAAGAAACGTTGAAGCAAAGCGGGGATGACAACCCAAATGTATAAAACTTACCATAAATCAGCAGGTGCCTGGAGATATTCTTATTTTTTTCTTTGTTACGATGCTTCCATCAGTTGGCTTCAGGTTTTAACCGCCGCCGGAGACGACGCCTTCTTCTTCTCGGATGTTTTAGCTCCTCCTCCTCTGTGTCTGTGGATGCCGGAAGTTCACCACTGTCTAGAGCTTCCGTAATGCTTTCCAAAATAAAATAATTTAAGACAGCATCGCTTGCAATACTTTGGAACTTCTATTTTGAATAACACCAACAACTGTTAAAGCAAAAATCAAAATACACATTTTAGTGAAACACTTTATTTGAACTGATTAATGATTCATTTTAATTAATCAATTAATAAATGGATTTTAACACATTATAATCTGAGGTGGAAGAAGTATTGAGATCTTTTACTTCAGTATAATCAATACCACAGTATAAAAAATACTCTATTACAAGCAAAAGTCTTGAATGCTAAATTTTACTTAATGATATAAGAATTATCAGGAAAATGTACTTAAAGTATCAAAAGTAGCTATTATAAGTACTCTATATGCAAAATGGCACCATTCAGAGTGTTATATATAGGTAATTATTAAATTTGAACAATTTTATATACTGTTGTATCATATTTCATAAACTGATTATAAGTTTTACATGTAAAATCTTAATCTAAAAAGGAACTAGTGACTATCGCTGTTAAATAAATATAGTGTAGTAAAAAGTACAATATTTCCCTCAGAAATGGGTTAAAGTAGCAGTGTAAAGTAGCATAAAATGAAAATACTCAAGTAAAATACAAGTACCTCGAAATTGTACATAAGCACAATATTATAATATAAGCTTTGTTTCTATCACAGTTTGAATTTTGATTGATTGAGAAATACCCCAAATGCTGATTTTGACTATAACTTTTTAATTCTGTGACTCTATTCTTCCTTTATTTTGAAGGCAGCCTTGTTTTGGTTATCGTCAGCTGACTTGACGCACCTCCTCAAGATTCTTTGCTGCTTATTCATCATGAATCCTGCGGGGGGTGCTATGGTCAGTAGATGTGACGCAAGGAGATGCTGGTGACAGCATCCTACCGCATGTTCATTAAAGTAGAATGCCACTGAATGTAGAGAGTTCGTCTTCTGTTAGTCGTATGGTGCTGGCGTCAGTGGTTTGACATATTATCAGATGTAGAAAGGGAGTTATGACATTACAGGACATTGTGGGACAAGAAGGTCTCCTTATAATCCAAAACCTGACTTGTAAATCTAACCTTCCTCGTTTCTCTTGCCTCTCTTACAGTAATAAGCACTGTATTGTGAATCATACAGTCACTCACTTATGAAAACCCTGCAGTGAGCTGGTAACAGAGTACAGTGACACATCTTTACTGAATCAAACTACTTCAGTCATTATTGCTCCTTTTGCCCTTATGGTAAGCCAGTGTTATATACATTAATTATGGCAATGTCAAAAGGTCGTGGACCTACAGTAGCTACATTATCTGTAAAACAAAAAAAATGACAGCATGTAGATGGAAACCACCACATATTTGGTCCAGGTGGTAATGGCTGCTTTCATTTTTGGATTAAGTGCCTCTCAAATGCTCAGCAGCAAGAATACATGGTGCTAAAACCTCCACCTTTCTGGGATGCTACTGAGAAGATGAGGGTCAGATCTTATGTGCTATCACATATTCTTCTAGGTGAGGTATGAGTGCAAAAGCGGAGGGGATGTGGAAGGATGCAGTGCATAGGTGGGGCTGAGGTAGTTCTTGCTTATATGTCATTATTGAACATTTCATTCCAAAACCATGGGTATTAATATGCTGCTATAACAGCAGGAATTTGCTCCCATTCAGACAAAAGAGCATTAGTGAGGTTGGACAATGGACACTGATGCTGGGCAATAAGGCCTGGCTTGGAGTCGGTGTTCCAATTAATCTGATCGGGTTGACCACAGGGCTCTGAGCACAGGCCAGAAATGAGAGAAACATTTCTTTATGGACCTCGTCTGTGAACGGGAGCATTGTCATGTTGAAACAGGAAAGGGCCCTCCACAAACTGTTGTAACACTATTGTCTAAAATATGTAGCATTATGATTTCCCTTAACTGGAACTACGAGAGATTGCCATGCCCAGACCAAAAGCACAGTGTGGACAGTGGTGTCCACATACTTTTGATCATATAGTGCATGTCTCTATGTATAGTACATTGCTGTTATTAGTAAGAGTATTATTTGTATGACCACATACTAAGGTGGACCAAATGACAGTGTTTTGCTGACCCTTGTTTTATTTTAAGTTATGAAACAATAAAAACCACTGAGCACAAAAAAAAAGAAACAAAGTAGCTTTGGGATCACAAAGAGAGGTTTTTTTGGACACTATTTTTCTACTCCAGATCCAAGAACAACAATTAATAGAATTGAGGTAATTTGTTTAGACATATATCCAAGGAAAAACATACATGCATTCCAAAATTGAGTGGCATTCCCCTTTAATTCTACAGCTTATTTCATACAGAAAATATGCCACATAACTCATTTAAATCACAATTCTTTATTCTCTTAAAGAAGCTAGCCTCACAGTGTCTAACTATTACACCATAACATTAAACAACCCTTCCTTTGTAAGATATGTGCTTATTTTGTAAAATTTGGAACTACGTTGTTTTTGCTCATTTTCCTAGCTGGATCTCTGAGAGGAGATCAGATGCCAAGAGTGGATATGTAGCCAGAGAGAGACGGCCACATGGAATGAAGTCAGAATGGGCGTGTGATCCTCAGTATGTTTCTGTCCATCAATACAAGCATACACAATGACCCAAGTTTTACCCCAAAGATATTCATGGCAACTGGCAATGACTGTGTCTAAGACAGTTCTGTAAATTCTAGAAATTCATTCATTCATATCATCTGCCTCGAGTTGCGCCTTCTGGTCATCGTTTGTCCATTTTGTAGCCCTTTGAAACTCAGGAAGTACTGGTAAACAAACTGTCTGAAGATCCCTGATCAGGTCATGCTCTCTTAAAGTTCAGTATGTGGACAAATAAAGGGATCCGGCTCTCAAATGATATGAAAAAGGAGAGGACTTTCCACCATTCGTCACAGTTAGAAACTCTTACGTACAGTACATACCCTGAATGCCTTACACAGATTGAATAGTTTCAGATCATTTGCAAGACCCATTTAAAGGAGTACTGAAAATTCACCAGCAAGGCCATGCTCTTAGAGATTACACAGTAACAATAAAATGTCTAACCTAATGCTAATCATTTATTTGTGTGTAATATTAACTTAGCAGCTAATATTACCCTTATATTATGGATGAGTGCAATAAAAAAAACAAAAACATCAAGAATGATGACCAGGACATGTAGCAAAGGGATGTTTAATGATTTCTTTGGACAATGAAATGCACATGTCCATTGCTGATGTAATACAAATAAGAGAATAAGAAAATCAACAACTTGGTGTTGTGTCAGCATTCCCAGTTCAATTTCATTTCTTGTTTAATGTTAACATAAAATTCAAAATGGAGCAGAACAAGATGTCTGGCGTGTCACGCAAGGACTGACCAGTAGGGGTAGAGCCAGCTCTTACTAAAAAAAAACTAAAAAAAAATTAAGCAACTAGTGAGTCAACCTACACTTCTGCATGAGTATCTGCTATGCCCAGTTCCACTCATGTACCCTTGGCACTTGTGTTTCCATTTGAGAAAACACCAGTCCCATACTCAGAAGTGTCATGAGTTTAGACAGAGACAAGGCATAGCGTATCTGGAGTGAGCTGATGCAAACACAAACTTTGCTGAGAATGCACACAGACTGTCATGAGCAGATTAAATTAAAAAAGAAATCACTTTAAATAAAAGCTTTATCAAATGACACTGAAATGTTGATGATCATTGCCGTCTTGGCACAACATGAAGTCCCACGCAGCACCATTAATTATTATATTATTATACAGAAGTCAAGACATGTTTAGGTTGACCTCATTTTGGATGAAAGTCGCAAAACGTGTCACATTACATTAAAATTTAAATAAAATTGAAAAAAAATGTACCACAGTTTTTCATTCGCAACAAACGGGTGGGAATTTGAGCTGCTAGAAAGGGGAGTGAAGGGCTGCTGATTTTAGCAGTCAAATTAAGCCTGTACTTCACTGCAGCAAACCATACCACAACATATTTTGTATTAATTAGGTCTGGACCTGAAATATCTGGCAACGGCTCTGAACATTCAGCCAATTCATTTGTGGTTATATAATAAATAATCCATCCATAGTGGTTGTTACTGTTGAGTTAGAGTGTTCAACCTGAGCTTTTTCATTTCAAGGGCTGTCAGTTCATAGAAGAAATAAACATTCATCCTTCACGCTAAGAAAGTTTTGGAAATGTTGAATTAAATAATTTAAGACTGGGTACCTACTGCATTACTTGCTCTAATAGGATTTTATTATTGCTATGCTATTCCATTTCCTTTCCAGTAGCAAGTAAACCCCCACCCTATCACACGTAGTCTGGTTGAATGGGAATGCCATATCAAGTGGTGAATGTCTTGGTCCCCTACATCACATGAGGATGCAGTGAAAGTCTGAATGATCAGGCAAACGAAAGGTGAGCAAACTTGATCCGAGGTGAATGGAAAGTGCAGTGATCAAGTCGACATGAGCTGTAAATGTACACATTTCATACATTCCTCTGTAGCTCACTGGCTGGGCAGTCATTCCTCACATCCCTTCATGAAAAACAAACAAATGTAAGACTTTAACAATGGGTAATCGCAGACACAGACTGTGTAGTGTGCATTTGTTAAGAGGAAGAGAGATGTGGAGTGAATGATTGCATCAAGTGCTAATATATCATGACAGTACATATACTCGATCTATAAAAAACTACCTTGGTACTGAACACTGACCTCTTTCTAACAAATAATCTGGTATACAACATTTACAAAATGAACATTGTAATAGTGTGATATTTATAATATATGCTACTGCCTTCCTCTGGTTCTCTGCATTTTAAACCTCTGACTACATTAACACCATCTTATAACTCTTACACAGTAAAGCGTACACACCACACCCAACGAGTGGCAGCCTAATACAAATAGAGAACAGGAAGACTCTGTGGACAGTGAGTATACCTGCATGTGTGTCCTGAGTGTGTGTGGATGGTAGCTCAGCTCGTAAACCAGGCAGCCACAACTTGCCGGTAGACTCAGCAGTGAAGGGAGTTTTAAGAGAGTTTTAAGAGAGTAAACTTGTGGGATACCAAGATTCTTCAGCTCACAAGGTACAGGATGTCCTTATCCAAGATACTTGCACATTTAAGACAGTCCTGATATACTTTAGGAGATAATAATTATTATAATGTCAATAATAACAACAATAGTATTAAACATCTGTCAAGGTTATTTCAGTCCCATGGCAGCAGGGTGATGATCTGCATTATTCTGGATTGTTTCTGTGCCCTGTGATCCCCCAAGGTTCTTCTGTTATCAGCTGTGCTGCTATGAGAGATCGGCCTCTGTGCATCCGTTGTACATCTGTGTGTTCGTGTCAGATCTGCCTGTGTGTTTGTGTCAATGAAATGTCTGGAGTGAGTCAGGATTTTCCTCGATGATTGGTGCTGGTTCACTCTCAGAGGCGGGTCTGGGCCTCAGGGACGTAGATTTCGATGCTGTCTGCGCTTTCCGTGGCAGAGTTCTGTCGTACTGATGCTGCGCGCTTAGCTGCCATCAATCGCTTCCTGGCTTCTTGCCGCTGCTTGTCAACAGCCGAGTCCACGCTCCTGTCCTTCCCCGCTGACAGTTTGGGCTTACACTGCTTCTTTGGCACAGATGATGGAAGCTGCTTGTTTTCATCCTGAGGAAATCATGTCAAACAGGAAAAGGAATAAGGTACGGTGTGGTACTAGCTGAAAAGACAACCTCCAGTGGTGTTGAGATACGCCATTAAGCATTTAATCAAGTAAACATTAAGTTAAACTCCTCAAGGCTTGAGTTTAGGACTAAAACTAAACGTTTTTCAAAATCGATTAATGTGCCGATTATTCTCTCAATAAATCAATTAGTCGCCTTGTCTATTAAATGTCAGAAAATTGTGAAAAATGCTCATTATGATCTCCCAGAGCAGAAGTTGACATCTTCAAATAGCTTGTTTTATTGGATCAACAGTCTGAAAAAACCCAAAGATATTCAATTTACAATGATATAAAGAGAAAATCAGCAAATCCTCACTTCTGAGAAGCTGGCACCAGCCAATATTTGGCATTTTTGCTTGAAAAATGACTGAAACAATGAATTGATTATTAAAATAGCTGCAATTACCTTTTGATGGAACGGCTAATCGAAAACAACTCTACTAAACTTCAGTATAACGAAAACTGTCTGGCACCAAACATCACCTTCTTCTCTGGTTTCTCAGGAAGTTGCCAGTTGTTGGCTTTCAGTTGATAGAGCTCATCAAACTTCATACTGATGTCTTCTATTGACAGTTGTAGCAGATCCCAGAACCCTGCGAGGTCCTGTGCTGTTGGTCGTGGGTTTGCGTTCACGTTCTGGTGAGAGGAAAATGAGACCGTACAGAGAAGTGATAGATGAATGGCTTTGGTCAAATCAGAGAGAATTAATCACATCCCTCCCCACACACCAATTTCCTAGGCAGCCTTGCTTCAAGCAAATGGATGAAGAGAAAATACATTTGACACCAATCGACTTTCAGAGATTATTAAATTTAAACAATATTGGACCTTTAACAGAGAAAATCTGGCAAGGGGGAACAGTAGGACAATTGAGTCAAGTAAGCCAAGAGAACAGAAATCTATCACAGTAAATCTGAATCCTCAAGAAAATTGGGTCAGTAAGAGTTTGAGAGGCTAACAAAAACATGTAGCACGAAGGGTAGCGTATCAAGAGGGAGATTCAATAGCACGTAATGGAGCCACTAACCAAGTTCTCATTACAGAGCCCTCTGAACTGCTCAAACTTCTGTGATATGAGGAGCTGAGCACTGCCTACTGCACTGCGGATCGTCCCCAACACTACAAAAGAGAAGAATGATAAATCATCAACAAGCTGTCAACAATAAGTGGAGAGATTTAGAAACATTTTGAGCTTAAAAAAAAACAAAAAAAAACAAGATACATAGCATGGCAAAAGTTCCAGAGTAAAGACTGGAAGAGCTACAGCACATAAAGGGTTAGAGAGCTGCATCAAGACATAGGAGGTGGTGACTATGTAGTTTATTCCTGTTGTCTATGTTAACATTTACCATTTAACATACTGTGACAGTAAAGGATTTCCTTAGTAAGTAATATATTAACTCAATCTTAGGGAGGATAACAAATTACTCTATTACAGCTATTTTCCGCTTAATATTTGCATGTAAATGGAAATTCATAATTCAGGCCCACAGAGAACAGGAGGAATGATAATCTGATGGAGCCTCTGCAGCTAGTTTGCTCCATGCTCATTCATATTTAAGACACTGCAGAGATAGATCTGCCTAAAAGCCTGAGTGGTATTCTGGGAGATGAAAAAGTGAAACGACTCTGCAGTGGCTCTATTACAGCTAAAACAAAGCTTACTCCCACTCTAATGAGCAGCGTTACTGTGAGTCAAAGGCATTAATGACTGTGTCGTGCTTTGTCTTATTGGCCATAGTCAACATGGCGGAGGCCTGACCTAATCCCCTGTCTCTGAACCTCACTAACAGGGACATCATTTACATTCTTCATGTTACTGACTTGGCAAGCTATTTACTGTACTTTATTACTTTATATTGTGCTTCTATTTTACATCTTTTCTTTATCTTTATTGTGAAGCACTTTGTGATGATCTAGAAAGCACCAAGACCCTGTTTAGACTTGTCATTTAAAGTGTCTCGTATCCACATACAGTCCAGATGAAATTCAACACACTTTTAATTTACACTTTACAAGCCACATATATGTGTCTCTGTTGGCCAGACCACAAATCTGATTTCAACCTGTGTTTTCCCAGGCTACATGCAGATCAGGGTCGGCCCTTCTCCAGTCCAGAAGGAAGTGGTAAAGCCCCTAAAGCTGTTTGGTAACTGCCAAAAATAGCAGATGAAGAATAACGCTTACAACAATAACAGTTTAGCTAGTGTTAGCTAACAACTATCCATAACCTATGTGTTTGTAACACATGAATGAATCATATTTTGAACTAAAAGCAATACAAAAGCTTTACTGTCAATCGGATTTCAGTCCGTCTTGAATGCTTCTTGGATGCATTCACACTTGGATGAGATCAGATAGCTTTTCGATCCACCGCAAGATGCATGAAGTGACTAAGTATAAATGGGTTCTTAGTGACGTCATGCTTCTTGGGCGGATAGCTATGTGTGAATGCATCCAAGAAGCATTCATGACGGATTGAAATCTAATTGATAAAACCACCTCAGGAGGTGCTTTGAGATGCATTCTAGCCAGATGATATAAAAGGTGCAAATGCATCCGCCTCTCCAAGACGCATATGTAATCTTTACTCCTTCCATAAGTAAGCAGCCTGTGGAAAGCCACTCCCAGGGTCTGTCCACTGTGATAATGGCAGCTAAAGTTATACTGAAATTACACTGAATTTAGCTGTCAGTCTCCCTGTCTCGCTCTGGTGATTTCAACAACAAAATCTCATCTGAATTTTATCTGGATACAACACTCTCGAAATGACAAGTGTAAACGGGGCCTTTATGTTTTGATAGCCACTTTGCAATTCTGTCACTTACCCTCCTCTGAGAGCTTGTTGTCTTTGGTCTCCTGCTCCATCTGTTGACACCAGCCCTCCATGCGCCCTGTTTCCGCCTGCAGCAGCTTCAGAAACCAGTTACCGTCTCGGAGGCAAGCTGGCGTGCTGGGCTGAACAGCATCTCCGTGGGTGCTGCAGTTTCCGGTCTCCAGACTGGGATCTGGTGGTGGCAGCGAGGAGGGGTCTAAAGCCGGGTCCAGAGTCTCTGGGGGTGAGGTTGATATCCTGGATGGGGCGGTGTGTTTAAGGGGCTGCTGTTCCATGGTTTTGTCCTGTCTGTTGAGTGCAGTGGTATTCACTGTTTGACTGTTGGTGCAATTGGCTGTGTTGTTTTCTGTGGGTGCGGAATCCTGGGGATCCTGAGGCTCAGTCTCTGTATTTTGTCTGGAGGCCATGCTGCTGTCCCGGCTGAGACTGCAGAGACATACATAAACATCAGCATCTGACAGAGTTAAATAAATAACACAATGAAGCGATGTGTTAAACATGTTCCACAGTAACAGTTTGGGGTCGGTGAGCTTAACTGACAGGATATTATTGCAGCTGATGGTGCAGTATCATCTACTGCAAAGTAGCACAAAGAGTCAGAAAATACACGGCATGGAGGATGGTAAGCAGGGGAGAATTAGCAACAAATCAGGTATACAACATAAAAGCTTAGTGGACTGCTCGCTTCAGAGATAATGAGCAGAAAAGGAAGCAGGCTGTCAAACAAATGTGATTAAGGGAAATTACAGTGCACTGTAAAAGTTTAAATGGCACGTTTCTCACTATGTTCAGCTCAACACAGTCAGAACAAGAGTAAAAGGACATTAATCAGAGCCCTGGGCTGCTGTGCTGCTGCCAGTTGAATGACCTTAGCAGCACTCACCACCACATCACCAGCCACATGGGCGAAAGAAAGCATGACACTGCGTGCACTTATGGAGGGAAAAGAAGGAGAAGAGCTGCAGTGTTTGTGCTGATTTTTTTTATATTTTAAAATCATGCATTGTTCACACCCATGTTTATTGGTTTACAATCTTCTTCACTACCTTTGTTGGCGTATTGCTACGTTTATTATTATTGGCGCATTACCGCCACCAACTGTCCATCAACGGAATGGCATGAAACTAGCAGCAGGGATGTGTATCGCTTCGCCCGCATGCTTATGCACGTGCATGATACAAAGAAAATGGAGTCCCAAACATTGCTTAGTAGCACTACTAGCCAAGATTTTCTGGTATAAATGCACAGTATATCACAATATGGGAAATGTAAGTATAAGAGTGGTGTGCATCTATGAAACCTTGTTTGTATTTGGCTGTACTCTGAGCCATGGCACTGCCTTCAGTCGGGATGCTCGATCCATCACCAATTAAATAAAACCCTTTAAAACCCTTTTCACAGCATCCTTGTGCAATACATATATTGCTATCAGATCACTTGTGGCTACCATTTACTGTTACATCAAATATGTTTGTATACTTACGGCCTGCCGTTCTCCACTTGAACTCCAATTGACTGAAACTTAAGGGGTGCAGTCAGGGGAAGTGGCTCCTCTCTTAAGACTGGCAGAACGCAATCCACCTGGAAAATCATGGACAACAGAAAACCAGTGAAATAAACTGTGAAGCTGACTTTTTTTTCTTCTCCCAGTATGATTTCATCTCAATACAAATGAAAAGTAGACAAGTCTTACCTGGATTCCGATAGAGGACAGTTTTCTCTTGGATGCAGTTGGGGGCTGCTCTAGGGTGAAACCAATGCTCAGTGTGTCATTTTGGGGCTGGGTGGATGTGGAAGTGGTGGTAGTGGCAACAGTGGTGGTGGGAGGGAGGTCACGAGGGGCTGGAACAGGAGGTACAGAGCCTGCAGCGGGTGCAGGGGTTGCAACAGGGACAAGAGCTGGTGGAGGTTGGGTCCTCTTAGCCAGACTGCCCGTGCGGATGCTACAGAGACTGTCAGAGGAGTTGCTGCGTCCTGACTGGCTGTTGGCCTCGCTGCCACGGTCCTGCTGGTTAAGGTATATGTCTTGGGCTGACTCTGTGCTGCTCTGCAACGTCACTGAGATGAGGGGCTTCGATGTGGTGCGGGGTGGGACTGGAGGAGGAGCCTTCCTATTGCTGACTGCTGATGGAAAGGGATAGAAAAAAAGAAAGAAAACGGAAAGCTTTGAATGAGAAACCTGCTCTTGTCACTAAGACTAAAACTGTGCTACCACACATAAGCCAGCTGGTGCCTATCAAGTGCCAAAACATAAAACCATAAACAGGGTCTATCTGAAAAACACACCTGCACTTTGCCCTTATTGCTGCCTCTATCAGGCTGTACTGTTTCCTGTAAACCTGCTGGTGGTTGTGTTCCATTGACGTCAGTTTGTCTCTGGGGATCTTCCTTTACATGTCGCACCTTCACAGTCCCTTTTGCTCTGGGGACTGTCAGACAGGACAACCCTGCCGTCCAGGAACCAAACTCAGGTACTAAAAAGGCCCTTTTTCGCTTTCCTGTTTACGTTTCCATCGCATCTGCTGAACCACGAAGATCAGGCAAACAACAAGACAGTTATCCTGTTGTTTTCATATTTCTAGTTGCTTGTCATGTTTCAGGGAATGCAGAGCTGTACCCAGAGCAGAATTTTCCAAGTCAACGGCGAGTTTGAATATTCGACTATTGGTGGGGTATCTATATCAAGTCCAATGTTTTACCTGTAACACTCATGTATTAATTCCTTTGTTCATTGGCGTGAAAACATCACATTTCCACACAGTTAAAGAAATAAAAAGTATGCCTCCTCCTGGTCATATTTCAGTCATAAAATCCTAAAGCACCATGGAGCGTCTCTCCCGTGTGGCTGCTGACCTCTGGAGAGGAGGCCGTGCAAGCGTCTAGTTCAAAAGTTATTCAGTCGACTTCGCCAACACTGAGCACCGGAGCTGAGTCGAGCTGCTCTGTGTCGCGTTGCTTTCCGCTTCCATCACCATTCTCTGTTTCCATTACAGTTAGTTTTGTTGTTAGGTAGTTTGAGACAAGACTCAGTTTGTAAACGTGTATATAACCGCTATATAAAAAAAATGCAGTGATTTGACTGACAAAATGAGATTCGACAATGGGCTTCTGAACTGATAATTAAAATCATCAACATTTAGGGAGCCCTAAGTGGATGTTATGAATTGATGAAAAGTGTTTGACGAATCAGCAGCTTTCAGCCCTGCAAACTGAGCCAGGGACTTTTGGAACATGAAACTATCATATAAAATTTAGTTCCTATGAAGATAAAGTTCTTCCAACGGTTGTTGGTGCCCTGGGAACATTCCTGTAGTGGAAACAGGCCTGCACAAATCTCACCATATGTATTCATGACAATTTCCTACATAGCGTTACACAAATGAAAACCCAAATCTAACCACAAGATAAAATAATGTAATGTACACCTCCCCAGTGAAGATATGTCAATGTTGTGTTCACAGCTTGCTTCCGCTGTTCCCAAGGGGTCAAAAAAATGTGTTATTGCAGGTTTAAATTACATGTATAATCTTTTTTTTTTTTTTTTAACAATACAGCAATACTGTTGTTGGGAATGATATGAAATACACCAGACACCTATGATTATGTATAAATAATGCAGATAGACAGTTAATGATTGACAAATAATCTAAAATATAAAACAATCCTTTGACTTTCCTTTAACAAATCAAAATCAATACTCAGTAACAATTGTTAAATCCCACGTTTAAGTTAAATCAGAGCCATCGATGGCCACACAGAGTACTTAACATACACATCACATTTTGACGCCGACAGACACATGAACCTTGGATTTACAAACTTTTTCAATGGAAACTGAAATGAGGCCTGAAAGTGGATTAGCAGTGAGCAAAGACAATCTGACTCAGGGACCAGGAATGGGACTGGTGCCTCTTCTTCTGTCATCAGTCTGACTGCAGGGTTGTCGTGGATGATGCAGAGTTACTACATTACAACAACATGAGAAACCAGGAAAAACCCTTGACTGTATGTTGAGGCGGTTTTGTGCAGATGCTATTTAAACAGCTGGCTGACTGAAAGGGTTGCAAAACAAACAGCAGACAAATACTTCTACCCAATTACAGCATTCACTGTCACACATGATGGATGAAATATTTATTTAAAATTAACTGACCAAGAGGTGGTAATTCAAGGCTCACCACTTTGGATCAATAATGAAAATGTAGTGTTTATTCTTTCTGGTATTGGTTTCAATCTAAATAGCAACTTAACACCCTGTAATTGTGAGGGCGCTGCACTTCCATCATCAGCCAGTGACTCACAGCACCAGTAAAGCCCTCATTAAATCCCACCAACATACACAAACATGGCTGTGGAATCCACTCCATGCGGTTCATGAGTCACTCATGCAGCCCTGGCCTGCAGTGACAATCTCGTCTTAGACAACATACCAACCAACAGCAGAACATTTCTTCCCAAAGAATGAGACATTTCTTGTAGTACTCATAGCACAGATGAATGACATTCCCAAAGGTAATTAATGTGCCTTGCTACACCCTGAGTCTCAACACATGCCTCTGTCTGTTGTGTCTTCAAGGCTGCACTGCGTCTCTTGCTCACACACAGCTATAACAGTGGATTTTAAACATTTCCACTCTAAGAGATCATCTCTGCTATGCCAAACATCCATCAACAGTTAACCACACGTGCAATTCTCACTCAGCTCTACAATAGCACGATTTATGACAAACAACAACAAATAGACTAGATGCTGTTTACGACCATCCAGTCACAGTGAAGTGGGCTGATTGTAGATTATTCACACCCTGAGCAAAGAGCACAATCCATTTTGCTGTCTTACTGCAATATGTGGCTCCATATCCCCTACCTAGAGGCACAACGCCAAGAGGTGATTAAGAGACTGATAAGCTGCCCAGACCCTGGATAGCCTTCAGCTGAACCCATTATTTTACTTATTTAGATCCCTAAAGGCAATCCCACTTTCAACCATCACAAGTTCCTTTATCACAGTCCATGCCTGACCAATGAATGCATCAATGAGCATCAGTTCAAATCAGAGGTGTTAATGATTAATTGCTCCATTAATCACTGTAAAGAATTTGATGCGCACAGCCTGTGATGGTACAATGGCACAGTACAAAGTGTTACTTTCCTTAATGACATGTTTAAAGACAATTCCGGTATTTTTAAACCTGGGCCCTATTCTTTACATATTTTGGGGTGTAAATGGCTAATGGGTACAAAAGGTTTTGGAACTGGTCCAGTAGAACACATAGGATCGAGACGGCAATCCTTGTTTTTGCCACTGACGGGCTCAGATTATTTCAGGGTTCGACATTAACCATGGCCCGGGGCCACACAAAGTTGGTTTGTGGCCACCAAATACTCCATATAGGTGGCCCCTTGTGGCCACCAACTTTTATCCCTAAGCTGGATGCACTTTGCCTTCACCAAGGCAACATTACAGTTCCACAAACATCCCGATTCCAAACTAAGAGATTGTGAAAGAATATATGTACCAAATATTTACAAAGAACTTGAGTTTTCAATTTAAATAAATGATTATAAAAATATATTTTCATTCTGTTAATGTCTTTTCATTTATTAAAGTGGCACAGTTAAGGAGAGCTGTGTTAAGTTGTGTTAAAATGCCTTTTCTGTATTGTTTTTACGTATCTTTACATTTGGACCACAACATTTTTTACTTTGGGCGCCAAATTTAGGGGCTTGGTGGGCCCTGGGGGCCAGTGCTTGAAAATATTGCCATCTATCCCTGTTATTCTGTCTGACAACATTATGGAGTAAGATAATTTTTGTTTAACCAGAAACACCATCATCTTCCTGCAACAACTCACCTCTCACGAGATTTCAGAGTGAAACTTCTGTTTTTGATTTTAACGATTAATTAGTTATCATGTGGCTGACAACTGATCAAGGAAATCAATTAAAATTTCAATTCCTAGACCTATTGAGCTAAGCTATCAAAAGAATGAGAAATCCCACTGCTTTACACATTCAAAAAAGAGACAAGTTGTGTAGGCAGCAGCTGTCTATGAATCACTTATTTGAGGGCCCCAAATGCTTTCCCTTACTCTGAAAACAATTTAAGATAAATTACAATGTTGTCAACACTGCTATGATCATCAAATGTTAACTAGATTGCATCACTTATGAAAGCCATGCAGTCTCTGACCCAGGATATGCTCCGGCTCCATCAGCAGGTCTGTCTGAGAGCTATGAGATGACCACTAATAGGCCCTCCGTGGCAGGCTAAAATTTGAATGTACATGATTGACTATTTTCAATGCTGTTGGCATTAGCACTGTTTTTAAAAAAGCAGGACTAGCTTCCATTTTGGTTGAGACTGGTCTGGTTTGGGATTTAGGAAGTCCTTATTACTACTGAGCTCATTCTTAAATGTGTTAATTAGGCTGCAGAGTGAACGTTTCTGTGAGGGGAGATGGTTCCACACCAGTTTCTACGGAATCAAGCTCCATATACACAAAAGCAAAGTACACACACCAAGCCAGATAAACAGTATTGTAGCTTATTGTGGATGAACCTTTGTGAAACTCTGGATATCAGCCAACTATTGTGCTCTGTCCAAGATTAGCAGTCTTATTGTAAGATAGTATGGCAGGCTGACAGGCTGTGGGAGTCATAGACTGAAAGATTAGACCAGGACCCATGGCTGAGCATGACATCTGAAAAACAGATTAAGCACACAAGGGGCAGCATTCAGCAAAATACTGTATATTCAAATCTGACCTATGCTCCGTTAAACTGCAAAAGTTGGCATTTAATTCAATCTTTGTCTTAGAATCAATGTCAGCTGGGAAAATTACATATATCAATTATGAATGGGAAAACTGCTAAATTACAAATATACTATATGCACATATGGGATTGTACAGCAGAAGTATGGAACCTAGATGTCATAATGACTATTAGCCTCACAAAGGCCAACTGCTATGGTGAAGACAGTTAACGACAGTAGTTCACCAAGTTTGTGTATAGGGTTTTCATGCATATTTGAGTCATTGTGTAAATTAGAATTATTACTACTACGACACCAATTGGTTCTCACTCCTCTGCTACTGCTTATTATTGATCTATTAAATGATTTACATTCATTTTGTTGACAAATAGTTTCAAGGATCAGATATGGGATCCGTGCTGTTTTCCACAATAGCTTCATGATGAATTAGGAGAAACAAGCTCAAAGGTATGAGTAGAAAGGGCTAACGTGGCCAGGGTGGACAGACTTCATGACAGAGAGAGCTAATCTGTCGAGGCAGAAAAACAGTCAGGCTGCCATTTAGCAGACAATGCTGACAAACTGATGGAAAAAAGTAAACCAACCTAAAAATAGGTAGTGAAAACAAATAGCTATGATTTAATTAACCATAAACCAGTGTGTTCATTACTTACTACTGTGGTTAATACTTTAAAAGTAAATGTAATATAAAACTGTCCTCAAAAAGCAAAGAACAGCTTGCCTTGAAAACAGCCATTGAAATTGAGACAAACTCCAAATAACTGAGTCCACCCTTTACACTGCCGAGACTTGGTTTGTGCATTCTTATCTGCTGTATAGTCCAATATCCTTAAGACCTCCTGTGGCTCCTAGTCTGACCTGCTGGACTGGAGCAACAGTCTGGGTTATAGCCTAATGAGCTGATGTAAAGACATGTGGCAAGTGTTCCTGAGGTCAAACTGAGGGATCTTTCTCAAGGTAGAGTACTGTTCCTGACCAACATGTACTTAATCCTGATACTATACTGAATATCAAATAAGTTGCACATTATTATTTTTGTCAATAGACTAATCAATTAATGGACGATTTGCTTAAGCTACATTACACATTTTCATAAGCATAGCATACTGTTAAAATGTATACACAGAGTGTTTATCAATACATAATAAATTCACAATAGGAGGTTATACCAAGTGTATTTTTTTCCAGTAGCTGCCAAAACCATTACCATTAGTACATCAGTGCATGGCATTAGTGCAGGAAATGGACAGGCCTTGGCTATACTGTCTAACCATGTTAACTAATAGCTCCACACACATCATTAAGAAGCCCTGTCTGCTGTTGACCTTACTGTTAAACTACAGTTGCTTCACCCATTCAGTCAAGAGATTACCTCATCAATGACAGTGAGAGGAAGAGTGTGTAATACTGTGGTGGATGACTCACAGTCTATCCATGGTAATACACAGACACACCATGTCTTGTGTAATATGGTGCTGGACACAATGAACACGCCTTGTGGCTACAATGAAGCTTCAAAGCCAGTGCTTCTGATGATACCCAGCAGCCTGAAATAATTCCCTAAATGTTAGTTCAAATAAAAAATGCCTAACAAGAAAGGCTGAATTCTCCCAATCAGTATAAACAATTGTGTCTGTGAGCATAGAAAAGGACCATTAGTGTGTTACTCTCTGATGTTATATTCCTTTTGTGAGCACATTCTTCTCTCGTCAGGTGGCCCCTTATAAAAGCCCAATGAAGTGTCCTAACTGCAATGCACTACACAGGGCAGGAAGCTGATAAATTATTGATTGTGTCCTCAGGTCTTAACACATGGTATCTAGCTACTGAATAAAAATGGCACACAAAACTGTGGACCAAAAAAAAAAAAAAAAGAGAGAGAATAAAAGCCACTACAGTTGAGGTAAAATCATTTCAGAAGGGCCGTTTACAAACACTAACTGTATCTACTCACACCGCGCCATTTAAAACAGAAATATTAAAAAGACAGTTGGAGACAACTTAACATTATCTCCATATCAATATCAATCAAAAAACAACGTGTTAAACTTCAAAAACGTACTTTGACCTGGTCAGGAGGAAGCCATGCAACGAGAGAAATCACAATCTGCAGTAGAACAGACTGTCAGACTTTCACAGCTTCCTCCATGCCTCTGAGCTCGCATCACTGTCACATGCCGACTCTGGGATAAGAGAGAAGAATCGTGTAACGCTACTTTACTTAATTTGACAGCTAAAGTGAATCCAAAAGATCACCGGTAAGAAAAACGAAATACTCTTTCAGCCCAAGTTGAATCAATATGACTTAACAGAGATATTCTGTGATTCTTTTTTCCGTTTTAATGAATGATCCATGTCAGTATTTTCCACTTAAACATCTCTACATCAACTATTTGGCAAAGTATGGTCGCTTATATTACACACAGCATTAGCCAATGTTAGCTATCTGCTGTGACAGGCGTGAGCGGTTTTGTTAGCCGAACTAGCCGGGTACCGAGCTGCCTATTCTCGGATGTTAACGCCTCAGCTAACGTTACTGTTAGCTTGTGCTACTAGCCAGTAAAGCCTCATTGCGGTGAGATATCACACGGGGCATTTAACGTTGAGTAACGTTAGCCGGAGGCATCATATAGTAGAGACATAAAGGAGCCAACAAAGAGACATTGCTACATGTTGCGTTTTGCCTCGTTACCACCACCCTAACAACAGCAACCACATTACTGTCCACCAGCCTCGCCTGCTTGCTAACAACTCGTATTAGGGTTTCATCCCCTTTCTTCATCCACGTTAGCTAGGTTAGCTAACCTACCACACCATTAACGTTAGCTCACGTTAGCTTGCTGTTGCTAGCGTGCCGACAACAATTGACAGTCTCAACATTAACGGTCAGTCAGGAAAAAGCGACAAAACCTTACTGTGTGGTGGCTGATTCGAAAAATCCTTATTCTCTGGTCATTCATGAAAGGCAGACAAGATGCAGACGGGCTACGGTATCCTGCCGTAAGATACACAACGACGCTCTGAAGAAAAGATTTGTAGTACACGCCCTTGACGACGAGGATTGGAGTCCACGTTTTCTCTGTAACTGCTTTCTGCAAACGATTGGACAGTTGTGGTCCTCGAGCTAATCGAACACGAATGTGATTGGCTCAAGTCTCTGTATAACGTTGTTGGTGAATGTATTCAAGATAGGTGCGTTTCATTTGGACCCTGACGCCGCGGGAACAAGACTTGACTTAAACCTCGTACATATTCAATCTATTGTGATTGTGACCGCCTGTCACCTGAATAATGGAGCTCTGTTTTTGGAAAGGCAAGCATCATATTGAAACAATCTCTGAGGCAATCAAGACGTGTAACCAAAGCAAAAAAACCAAAACTCCTGGGTTACACAAAATCAGACAACATAATGTTTTGTAAAGCCTATGTGATGTATTTACAATTTCCAGTTAAAGACTGGACCTACAATTAACATAAATATACGGGTACGTCTTCCTAATACTGCATATTATCAATGAAATCTTCGCAATTAGCCAGTACACATAGCCTACTGTATACAAATAAGTTGAGCTGAAAATAACAATAAATTACAGTAACAGCAAATGTGCATTGTGTGAGGCATAAGTCCAATATAAATAAAGGGTTTTAAAATATGAATTTTTAATGCATTTAGACATATGAAGCAATAATACATAACACTGGTATGAGTAGAATTGCAGTTTATCATATACTGTAGGTACCCCAGAAAGAATACTTGTATGATCGGGTTGTATGGGTTGTATGATCATTTTGGTAATCTATAATATGCTTGTAACTATGAGTTTATGATGATAAACGTCAATGAATTTATGTGCACCACAAGGTTTAACATCAGGCATATTTGGACTCTCAGCTCTGTAGAGTTTATCTCACATTACTTTTAATTTACAAAATGTAACTAATCCTGCCATGTTCTTTTTTTACTTTCTTTTTAGATATATATCTACCGGCTTCAGGCCATTTTATTCAGTGATAAGAGACATGATTACACCTGTCAGGAAAAAAAGAGCTGAAGAAGAATATGTATATATCTTTTTTTTTCATATAAAATGCCTTAATGTACGTCATGCATTCACTGCATCCACAGTGGATGAATCCAAATTATTGGTACTTCACTAAAACACAGAAACAATCAATATATCTCTCAAGATAACTCAAAGTAGCTACTCCCTGCTTTGAGTGATTACTGTATACAGACTGTAGGCCAAAGATATTCAGGTCATCAGGTAGTCTCTCACATTTCTTTCAAACCCAAATCAATAAAAAAAAATATGATTCATGTTCATTTCATGTTGCAGCATTTGTGTGACTGCTCACATCATTCTTTTTTTAACAAACACTAAAATAGCATTTTATGTAATCTATAACATAGAGATGCTGAATGGAGACATTATTACAGACTGAGTCTTAAAAACCAGGCGATTATCATCTGAAAAGGAGGGATAGTTGGAAATTCAATCAAACTTTCAGGAGTTCATGTACACATCGATTCAGAAGAGTGCTGTTGTTGCCCAGCTCTGCGTCCCTGTTGCTGTATGAATAAAGCCAGATAAAGCCAGAGCCGGAGCAACTTGAAATCGAAAGTCATAATTCAGACTGAAACATAACTATTCTTTTAATACCAACATGTGTGCAAAACTATTTTCCACTACTTTCTACAGCTCATGTGTTACGCTTTTTTGTATTCCAGAGCTTTCTTTCAGCACAGAGATGATCCACAACAAAGCAAACTAATAAAGCAAGACATAACCCTGTTAATTTAAGATAAAAGAAGGTGAAAATATATTTGATAATATAGTAAATAATTGTACCTATAGTGAAGAAAGAAGTATACTATACTGTGTACATTAGTGTATGTCTTCTTTATGTTTTCTATAAACTAAACATACTAACTTAAATTGTTAGTAAGTGTACTTTGTAAGAAAATAATATAATATATATAACCCTTCTGTGAAGTATGGATTTCAGTCCATCAATTATCCTACTTCCTTTAAGGTCCAATTTTCAATTTCCTACAAACTGTTCATTTTGCTATTACGAAGCAGAGTAAATAGGTGTGTGGATGCCATTCAAAAAAAGTATTTTCTCCCTTTAAGCTTATACTTGTTATTTAAATCAACAACTATCTTCCGCAGCTCTGCCCCACCTTGTCCTCACGGGTACTCACTGGTGTTGGAGCTGTAGCTGTAGCCTTTAGTGGTTGGTGGTGGTGAGTCTGAGTCCACAGAGGCCGTGTCCTCATCCTGGGAGCAGCCTGCCTGGATGGCCCGCAGGTAGCTGTGGCTGCGCGACCGGAAGCACGTAGGTGCAGGCAGATCCAGAGCCTCCACTGCCTGCGATTCCCCCTCACAATACGGCACTGAGTGCCCAAAGCCCTGCCCGCATACCTGAAAGAACGTGTGCAGACTCACACGCTGAGGGCAGAGGGCAGACTGTAAAACATGCATTTACTGGGTCTATTCCCAGTGATGGAAGAAGTACTCAGAAGCAAAAGTGCCAATACAACAATGTAAAAATACTCAATTTCAAGTAAGTATTATCAGCAAAATGTACTTAAAGTATCAAAAGTAAAAAGTTCTCATTCAACAGAAAAATGGTTCCTGTGACTGAAATATCATTATATATGACATTAGATTGTTAATACTGATGCACCAATGTGTAAGTAGCATTTTACTGTTGTAGCTGGATTAATCTTTAACAATGCATCATATTTAATAAGCTTATTATTTGTTTTGTTTTTTTATTATGTGAAATGTTATTCTGAAAAGTAACTAGTAACTATAGCTGTCAGATAAATGTAGGGGAGTATAAAGTACAATATTTCCCTCTGAACTGTAGTGGTGTAGAAGTATAAAGTAGCATAAAATGGAAAAGTTACCCAAGGTATTTTGAGATGCTTGTACTTAACTTGAATAAATGTACTTAGTTACTTTCCACCACTGTCTATACCTGTGAATCGAGGTGCAGGCCACTTTGGAGTTTCAACTATGAGTTAAAATGTTTTGAAAAAATCGAATCGACAAATGGTGAAGTGTGTTTTTGCTTTTCAGTGTTAAATGGTGGAAAAAAAGTCAACACATTTAAAAGCGAGGATGACAGCAAATACAAGGATGATTATTTTGTACTTGGTGCAGGGACAGTACAAACATATTTTTTTACTCAAAATAGCTTTGTTTCAGTATTTCTTTGCTGCATGGATTTGTGTAGTCTTTTGTTTGTAAGATGTGACACCCTGCTGGTCTGAAATGTTTGATCAAGCAACATGAAAAGAAGTAGAAACAACCAGTAGTAGTATTTTTATGTTTGTCATTTTAGTAGCAAATATGAAAGTGTCATGGGTGGTACATAAACATGAATAATAATCACTCCATATGTTGTCATTTGGTATCCACAGATTCTTTACTCTGATTGACTTAACTGTGATCTTGAGAGAAATTGAATCTCTCAGTCATTATTTGATTGATGTAAAATCTCCCATGTACAAGCAGAGCACTGCTTCTTTATAAAAGGATGTGTGCATTAGTCTGGCGTGTGATTCTGCATCCCAGTCCAATCCTGCTGATGAAGAATACAGCAAGCTCCCTCAGGTTTATACTGAGGCATATGTCCCACTTTGACATTCTGCAAACACGCTTAAGCATTGCTTCTATTCCACCAGCTTATTCCCACCTGGCTTACTCATATACCATCTCAGCAAACATTACATACACTTAAATATTATCTCACGACAGCTTCAGAATTGGAGAGTTGTGTCAGTGTGTGTTTTGCTGATTCCCTGGTGATTTTTACCTTGATCACATTTACTCTTAATCTTTTTTGGGTCACTGGAGTCGATCCAAAATGATCTAATTAGCTGCTTAATTACATAAGGTATGAATATTTATATCATACCCAGAAAAAATACATTAAATATTGCTGTCATGGAACCGTTGGTTGATCATAAGTCTAAACAGACACACATAAGGAAACAGTCTTTGCCAGCCAAGAAACAATAATGTGACAAGCTACGATAACGGCAACTCGTTAAGATAATAGACATACCTGAGTGCCCGAGCCTCTGCCCAGTGTGCCAGAGTGTTGGCTGAAATCATTGTTCCTGTGGCGTGGAGGGGCCTCCAACGGGCTCACCAGGCAGTCTAAGTTATCGAGGCTCCGATTAGTTGACAGCTCTTTCAGGGACGGCAGGGAGCTGTGGAAGTGAAGGTAATAATCAGCCACTCAGGAGTCAGAGACCGGAATAAGTGAGGACTGTGTTTAATTGATGATATCCAGGAGAAACTTTAAATCACACTCTGAAAAGTTCCCCTGGGTATTTTAAAATGAAATATTATTGAGATGTGAGGATAGCAATATGTGCTAGGGTTTAAAATACCAGCACAGAGGAAACAATGATTTATGAGTAAAACTGCTAAATGTGAATTCATAAATTGGCTTTCTAAATGATCTTGGAATTTTTTGAGAAGTTTCCTCTGTTCTGGCTTGCCCTTTTGGCACCTGGTGTTAGTGAAAATGTGTGTGCACTAAGCAGCAGGGTATGGTGGAGTGATTTTCATGGAAAATTTGCATGTTATGAAATCAGGGCTTGAGGAAGCAGGTAAGAGTAAAGTAGTTAACACACCACTCAGGGTACCTGCAAGGTAAGAAATGGAAAAGGGGGCAAAGAGGAAAAGTACTGGGAAAGTTTAGGCAAAAATAGGTGGCGGGTAGTGGTGGTAGGACAAGTGAGGGTGGGTGGAGGGCCACACTGCCAGCCTAAGGATGACACTGACCTCAGATGCTGCATAGAGCATGCACTCTGTAGTGGAGACCACAGATAATCCTCCCGCATGAGAGCGTAGCAACGAGGCCTGTCCGTGTGGATGGAGGGGTAAAACACATGGCAAAATTTCATCTCCTATTGCTTTTGTACCCAATAAAGATGATACTGTGTGTCATTTCTTGTCCCCTCTCATTAATCTACCTCTCTACCTCCATGAATAGCTTCTATGAGCTTGTTTTGACTAAGTGCTGCTGCACGTCCAGTCAATTATTTGTGACAAGATGCTGCCACCTGCTGACTACCTTTGGGGACAAAAGAAAAATGTTTCTTCCCACAATTTTAACAACAAATGCCCATTTAGTGACTATTTTTATTTTAATGAATGTAAAGTAAAAGAGCACAAACACAACTATGGCAAAACAGTGAGCATGATAAATACAGTTTATACTTCCAGTATGATGTTTGTGCTGTGGGACTCACTTGCATGGAGGTGGAGGAGGCTGCTGCTCACTCAGGGAGTGCTGGGTGGCCTTCAGGTAGCTGTGGCGACGGGCTGCGGACTTGGGGGAAGGTTTGGGGCTTCCCTCTGAGTCCTCGCTGTCTTCTAAATCTCCCATGGCTTTCACATAGCTGCCACTGCGCATCCTTCTACAGGGGATCTCAGTTCCTCGGGCCCGGCCGCGACCCAGAGTTCCTGCCCAGTCCCCCAGTGGGACCTGGATTATGAAAATGCATACTCTTGTAAGACTTTTAAACCATGTAATGCAGATATTTCAGGTGTATCCCTTAGACACTGTATGTATGTATTTCTTGGTTTGTGTCTGATTTTGTTCACTTTTTTAAAATAAATATTCACAGTATAATTCGGAGCATATGCAGCAATGGTACTTGTCATGATTTATATGAAAAAATCTATAAATGTGAGAGTATAAACAATGAGGATAAAATATATATGATAATCGGAATAATGGTAAATCTAATAAAATTATTAGGCAAAGCAGGAACTGCCCTCCAGGGCTCAAAACTGATTAATTAAACCAACAAACCTCAGAGAAATTATAAAAATATCCATGCAAACTTACAAAGAATGATAATGAAGATGAATACTCACTGGCCCTCCTACCTGAAGGAACTGTTGTGCCAGGTCTTGGTGGCATGACTTTGATTTAAGAAGGGTCCTGTTGACTGTAGCAGAGCCCTTCTGCAACACTTGCCTGGCCTGGCTGAGGGTAAGAGTGGACCAGGAGCCCCTCTTCACCAGTGTGTCATCCTTGCTTCCTCTGGTTCTTCCCTCCTCTTCCTTGGATCCTACCTGTGTCGCTGGGCACGCCAGAAACTTGAGGTCACTGCTGCTTTTCGAGGTCTTGAGAGTATGTGCAGAGATGGTGTTGTAGCCCTGTGGGATATGTCTGGCCTGGCTGTCTGACACCGCTCTGCCAAGAGTCATCATGCTCAAGGGGTTGCGGTAACCTACAGCAATAGTGCCAGCTTTGGTGGTGTCAGTGTCCAGGGCATCGTCTGAGCTCCAGAGGCCTAGTGCAGTGGGCCTAGGTCTCTGCTTTGGCCCCTCAGTTTTTGCCCTGTCTTTACTCTTGCTCCTGCGGGTTGGTCTACCACCATCCTCACCAGCTCCTGCGGTGCCAGTCATTCCTCCAGCAGAGCGCCCGTTTATGCTCCCTTTGATTGCAGAGTTTTCCAGGGACTGGGACTTGGCAAATAGCTTCTGCACAGAGTGCATCAGGTGGCGTATGCGTCCTGGGCTCTCACTGCGTTGCTTCGACATACGTCCTCTGTGAAACTGCAGCGTACTGAAGCCATCACGTTGCAGGGGCAGGTGCCTCTCTAGCTGATCCAAAAGGTTGGATGGTAACAGATTCATCTTGGCTGCTGCTGCAGAGGAGATGGTGGCTGATCCACTGGTGATCATAGGAGCACCAGTAAGGCCCAGACCCAAGCCCATGCCCATAGACAAGGAGTTGGATAGTGTACCCCCCCTGCTGCCCTGCCCAACTCCACCACCACCAGCCATACAGGCCTGAGGGCAGTCAACCTGGTCAGTCTGGGAGGTGAAGTGCAGACGAGGGAAGGTGCTGCTGTTGGACATCTGGCTGAAAGGCAGCAGGCAGTCAGGGGTCAGGTTGGTGGGGCTGGTGGGAGAATACTGGTGGAGATGGGGGTCCAGGGTGCCATAGTGGTTTATGGCGGGGCTCAACAGAAAGGAGCTGTGAGGGTCAGAGGTCAAAGGACAGAGAGGCTTCTGGGGGCATCCTGTGGGTTCACACGAGTCAGACAGGTGACGACTGCGGTTGGCTCCTAACCCTTTCATGGTGGCTGAGATGTCGTCCTTAGAACATGTCTCCAATCAGTACGGGTCTACTGACCTGACGGCTCATGCTGCAATGTAGAATGACACAGAAATGATCTATTAAACATGGAAAGTAATTTTTAAGAAAGATCTCTGATTGGTGCTGCTATTTAGTAATGCACACTAGATGTGTGGAAGTGTATTAAAATAAACCTTTTCAAGCTGTAACAACACTTCTGTCACATTTTAGTTTTTTTCTCTGATTAACCACCGTTTTTATCCTAATTCAGTGTCCAGTTCTCTCAGGAATGTTTAATAAATATGCACCAGTGTTTGTCCCTTTATAGAGATTAGAGTTAACAGTGCATAACAGTAAAACAACCATTTGCGTACAATATAAAGGCTCAGAGGGGGGAGTTCTACACATCAATACTTAAAGCTAATGAAAACATTAGAGTTAGAGCCCATTTAGAAGTGTTTCTCTCTGTGTATCCTTGAGCTAAAAAAGACATTATAGACTGTCTCTGCTGTGTGGCGCATTTCACAGAGGCAGCATAACACAGCAAGTAATATGCAGAACAGAGCCATCATACATTCCATATAACATATAACAAACCACCAGGTGGAGCACCAGTAGCAAGTGCACAATGGACACTGTTTGTGTGTGGGGGAAAACCACACACATAACATTATATTTGGATCTTAAATTACATTTCCAAATGAATAGGTCTAGGTTTAATAAATCACATGCATATGCAATATTAAAACAATCCCACTGCATGATAAAAATCGAATTAATATGTTGTAATTTCAGTGGTTTGATTCTTAAAGGCAGCGGAACAATACATATGCTTACACAGTTTTGATTTACTGTCTCCATCATGTTGCCACTAAACAGATAAGAACAATGGAGAATTGAGGATGAAATAAGACAAACAGACTGAATCACATTTTATTCTAACTGAAAAGGACAGCCTATTCAGTTTACTGCACAAACTGTTCCACCATAGCAGGAAAGCAGATAGCCTGAGGCCCAATCGAAAACACCACAGTAATGTACGGCCTGGAGCTACTCCTCTGACAATGCATGGGAGAATGATTTTGTGACTCATACATGTAAATGAGCTTTATATTTAAGAAGCACTATTTGTTCCAAAGCAGGAAATGAACCCTCATTTCCACAAATCATTTTTTGATACTTTGCCATCCTCTTGAATTCACTTACTGTGGGACAAACTGGGAACAATGAGTCTTCCCAAAACTGAAGAATTATTGGGCAAAAATATTTCATAGATGTATTTCACTTGCATCTATATTAGATTCAAGCAGAGATAAATGCTGAACTTAATCTGATAAAACTTCACTCTACTACTACTGTCCTGCGATTGTCTATAGACTATGTACAGTATGTTTTCATTTTATTTAGGAAGAGCTCCTTGCTCTAGGTAAGACTTTGAAAACAGATCACCAGAGAGATGACAGGCGATGGCAGCTCTGATGTATAGCTGATGGTAATTTTCTCACTGCTTCCCTGAAAAAAACAACAAAACCTAATCTAATATAGCCTCCTAGTCAATATGCCTAACAGTTTCCAGTGCAACCACAACAATTAATCTTAACATAGCCCTTAATTTGTTTTTGTCATCTGCTGAATATGATATATATCTCTGCCATAAAGGCAAACATGGTGGCCTGTATAGAAACACGTGCACAGTGCAGAGCAAATGAGGGAAATAGAGATATTTTTGCGTTGTCTCCTTCTATCACAGGCCTACTCATTCTCAAAGCTCACTATGAACAGACAGTAATATTGCATCAAGGTTATGAAAACTCATAATTCACACAGCAGAAATCCATGCTGCATTAAATTCACTCTAACAGATGCTGTCTGTATCACAGTGGAGTGACTCACTCAGTCAATGGTAAGAGCCCTCTCCCACAGCAAGCATGAAATCTTGCCTGGGAGCTGAATGTGGAATGTTAACTGCACACATTTTCATTCCACTGTGTTGGTTTGCCACTTCTTACGTCTCTTTGACCTCCCATACACTCTCTACAGTGCGAGAGCAGCCACTTATCTGAGTCAGTGTTCCTGGACGGGCACAGCGGTGTGCTGACAAATACACTGGTGGTTTAGAACACCGCAGCCTGCTGTAATTCATCCACCCGAGCTGACTGTAGCCCCACATGTTCACGTCCTGTAGGCGCCACTGCTGACAAACTGACACACACCTACACACTGACACACCAACACACCACTGACACACACATAAACGTGCTAACCACCCACCCACCTGTCCGCCGCACCAACGAAAACCCTGTCAAGTGTTCATCATCACAGGGGCAGGATGAGAAAGAAATAATGTTCACAGTTCATGTAATTCTGTCACAGGCTCAGTGCATCTGTCTGTCTGTCTGTCATGGTGGCCAGCAGGCTCCTACAAGGTGAACGAATCCTTGGACTGCGTGTGATGTTAGCAAATATGTGTCTGCTTCACACACACACACACACACACACACACACACACACACACACACTCACACATACATATTCACTGAGTGGCAGGAGTGTTATGTCTCTCTCACCAGCAGCTACATGTGCGAGTAAGCGAACAGCACCTGCATCATCAAAAGCGTAACCTCAAATGATCTCATGCGTAAGTGCCATATTGGTTGCAGTTGTAGTCCACTTATGTAATGTGGAGAGGGATCTTACACTTGTTTGTGTATTCTGGTCCTGTAAGGGTCATCTGGAGGGTAAAAACTCATGCAAGCATTTGGTCGATTGGTGTGTGTGAAGGTGAACTATGGAAAACCACAATCACCATTAAGCATCACGGAAAATGAGATTTGACAAGAGTAACCTTGTCATGGCTGAATGTCTCTACAGTAAGTATTTATGTAGCATCTTACAAAACACATCTTACAGAACTTAAACACCTTAAAGTGCATCTTGCACTGAAATGAAAAGAAAAAAACTCTTTAATCTCTTGTTCAAACACAAAGAAAGTAATTTGATAGATTAGTGAAACTAAAGTAAACAAAAGGCTTATTAGAACATTAGCTGTCTTTACCAATTTTTTAAACCAAATAATATCTCTTATATAAAACATAAAAGTCATGAATAACAGTGTGTGGACAATTCCAAAACATATAAGATAAGATAAGCAATTAGTGTGAGTATTCTTTCATTGTAAGTAAAAAAAAAAAAATTCAAATTCTTAAAAATCCAAACGAGCCTAGTTTCTCTTGCTCTCCCCAGGCTGTGGAGAAAAACACTTGCAACAGTAAAGAACAACACTTGATTTATCCACAGGAAGTCCCGATGACATAACTTTGTGACTGAAACAAGCTATTAGTAGATTCTCACCAGACAGTGGGGATAACGGATAGTGTTGTCTCATCTAAAGTGTTAATACTGGAAACATGGACCTTGTACTTGTTGTAGCTTCGAAGAAGAGGGATACATTTTCACCGGATATCAAACATTTTATTAGATGCGTCTGAAATTGGTCTATATCGTTCATAAAAGATAGAAACGGGAATAAAAAATACAGAATTTTAACGATGTATGCAATCAGTAATTGTAGTGGACTGTGGTGTAAATGTACTGTACATGTGGCTGAAAGAGAGTGGATGACCGGGAGAAGCAATGAGAAAAAAAAAGGTGATTATTGAGATTGCAAAAGCCAATACACAGCAGCTGTACATTCACCCTTAGAACAAGGAGTGAGACCCAGATCGATACCTCTCTCTTTCTTCGCCGTCTCTTGCCTCCCTCTGCTCATCACCGGAGGCTGGAGTGGAAGGGCATAGCCGCAGGAGACATTTATTAACGGCCTGCTTGGTGGCTCTGTGGGACACAGCCCAGCAACTCTTGGTTCTGCTTGTTAGCAGGCCTCGTGTAGATCTAACAGGGGCTGTATGTCAGCATTGGGCTACGTGACATCACCTCCCAATGGGCCAATGACGGGGGTGGGGTTTGACAAAGTAGCAGCAATTTCACTGGCCCTGTGAGGATGATTATTTTGTCAAAGTACATTTATGTTCAGAGTTCCATCTCCATTTGTTAAATTTTAAACCTCTGTAAAAATCATCCCAAAATGTATTCCTTATATTTCATTTTATGTGTTATGTTTTCTTTTCTTTTCTTTTCTTTTATTTTACCAAAAGAAACCCACAAAGCATCATTAAAGATACTTTAGACCCCTTTATCTTAGTTTGACTTAATGAGCTCAGTGCTTGTAGGGACACTGGTGAAAAGCCTAATAATGAAGTCTAACTACAGTATACTGATACTTTCTTTTCTTTCTTTTTAAACTCTGCTGTTAGGAAATGTTTATTAGTTATTTTGCATGTGCTTGTGTTAATGTTGCAAAATCTACATGTCATTTTGTATTAATATTTTAAAATATTGACATTAAATTAATGTTTTCAAGACTAAGTAAAAGACAATTTCATGGCCGTTAATCACAATGACCTTGAAAACTGATGTGACTGAATTTTGTCATGTTCTGTGGCTCATATATAACTGATTTCAGATTTTTTTTTTAACAGAATATAGCTTTTTAATGCGACCAAATGACAAAAAAAGGAACATCACAGATACAATGCCTAATTTTACATGCTTGCCCAGCAACAGACAACATATCAAGCTTGTCCCCAATGTTTTTACTAGTTCAGCGGGAGTGGCCTAATTATCAAAAACATCTCTACTTTGACAGCTGAAAATGTGATGCATAGCCTAAAGGATACTATAATATTAATATTATAATATTATTTTGCCCCCACTGGATTGTTGTTTTTTTCCAGATAAAGGTATAGAAACAACATTACATAACAAGATACTTGGAAAACCACAAATGTCTTCCAACAATGAAAATGATTCCACTTGCAAAGCTGCAGCCTCGATAACATTTGTGCTTGTTTATTGTTTGTCATCTGGCTTTGATTTTCCTACATAATAACAGACAGTGACAGCAATGTTGTATAGGAGCCAACTTAGAAGTCCCAGATCTCAGTCACATAAGAACATGTACGCGGGATACAGTAATAGCCAGTGTAATAGGAGTACTGTACTGTAATAAAGAGTGGGTGGTTTGACCATCAGAGGTGATTAAAATGTCAGTTTTAAGACATTAAATAGCTTTTGTGACAGACGATTGAGTCAGTAGATATCTTCAGACAGAAATATGTAGAATTATCAATTTGACATTGTTCATCTGATTGCCTCTTTAAATACAATGGGTCATGCTTGTGTGTTTTAAATTTGTTTTAATCTCTGAATTTCAGCTCATTGTTTTGGTTTTCTGGCCCACAGCTTTAATATCTGTCACAGCTCTCATAGCATTGTTCTCAGCGAAAACTACCTGATAAATCAGATGTGCACTACCTGCTCAGCATCAAACAGCAGACAGACACAGTTAGCAACTAGCTGGTGAACATGGTGGAGCATTTAGCAGCTAAAGAGCCAGGTATTTCACCACAGGAGTTGGTAGAGATCAGAAACTGGGCTAAAAGAGAGTGGATATTGGACTTACATTTGCCAAATGGCCAGAAACATGACTCCAAATTAATGCTAATTTTGCTGTATTGCTGTATAACATGTATCCTGCTGCACCCAAGTAGCCAAAAAATCAGTTATTGCTGGTTTAAGTAAAGGATTTACTAACAAATATTTACATTTAAAGCAGCTTTGGAATTTGAGATTGTTTGAGACTGCAAACATTGGGTAAAGAAAACAAAACCTAGATGCAAGGTGTTTAATGAATATACAATGTATGGAATGATATACTATTCTGCAAGCAGGGAATTGTAGTTAATCATAATTACAGTTAAAGTGTGTTTTATACACAGTAGATGCTCTGTAGTCAGTTTTTGTAGCTGAGAGCAGCCTTCAATACAGCACACTCCTTCTGACGTACCATGCGTCTCCATGGAAAAAGAAGTTTTCCTTGTAACATATGTTAAAGCTCGAGACATCACTATGCTTTTTAAAGGCCCCTGTGGATCAACCATCCAGTTTTGTTCTTCAGACCTTATTGGCACTGTAGTGTAGCGTAGGGGGAATAGGAAATGCTTCTTTGGTCTGCTCTAGCTTATAAAAAGACATCATTTGTTATGTGATTTGACACTGGGAGGATTTGGTTGCAGACATAAAATACAGCCAAAACATATACTTTATTTATTTTTATGGAATTCCCATCAGGATTTTTAATGACAGATCACATAATACATAATTTATCGAAGTGTCACCAGCATTTGATAAACATTAAAGGAATAGTCCAACATTTAGGGAAATACGCCTCTTTGTTTTTTGACGGAGAGTTAGATGAGAATATTGATACCACTCTCATTATCTGTCTTTTAAATATAAGGTTACAGCCAGCAGCCAGTTAGCTTAGTTTAGCTTACATTAGCTTAGCGCAAAGACTGGAAACAGGGGGAAACAGCTAGCCTGGCTCTCTCCTGAGGTAACAAAATCTGCTTAATAGCACCTCTAAAGCTCACTAATTAACACATTCTCACTTGTTTAATCAGTCCAAAAACTGATGTGTAAAAATGACAATTTGCTGTTTTACAGGTGCCAGATTATTTTTTGGCTGGGACCAGTAATTTCCTGAAAATAGTCCAACACATAACCTCCCATAAAACAATGAATTGTAATTTTTACACTTCGGTATTGGTAGGTATTAAACAAACGAGATAAAATGTGTTAAAGAGGATTTTGTTAGCTTTGGGCAGAGCTAGGCTAGCTGTTTCCCTGTTTCCAGTCTTTTTGCTATGCTAAGCTAACCGGCTACTGGCTGTAATCTTATTTTTAACAGACATAAGATATGAGAGTGGTATCTTCTCATCTTACTCTCCCCCAAAAGAGGCGTATATCCCAAAATGTAGAACTATTCCTTTAATGTTGATCAAATGCTGGTGACGCACTGGTAAATTATTAGGTATTATGTGATCTGTTATAAAAAATGTATTTAAAAGACATATGGAAATTCCATAATTGTAGGTAAAAAATTCTAATTCTTAAAAATCCTGAATACAAAATTATTGCTCTGATTCTTATTCATAAGACATATATGGAAAAGTATCATGTTTTTGTACTGATGAGCCTTATTGCTAAGCTAACCAGCTGCTCGTGGTGGGTTCATGTTTAACTTATAGACATGAGAGTGGTATTAATCCTCAATCTAACTCTCTGCCAGAAAGCAAATGAGCATATTTCTCAAAATGCCAATCTATTCCTTTAACATGACCAAAACAGGCAAGGCCAATAAAGGCACATCCATTACACTGAAAAAAACACCCTCCTCCCTTGCTTCTGTTTCTGTATTGCTGAAAAGGCCAAGTCCATAACCAGGAGGGATGAACAACACATGTACAGATATGAGTTACACGATAAGACTTGTTTATGTTTTAGCTTGCCTTGATTGCAAAATGCTTTTTGTTTTTCAAGGATTATCAGAATCACTGAGCGTCCAATAAGCTGGAAGCTAAAGATACTGAGATATAATGGAGTGATTCTGACTGATTCTGTAACTGTATATATCCAACAAAGTATTCATTCATCATTTATACGCCCAAGAGGTTATATCACTAAGACATTTTTCTCTGCAGAAGGGAAGTAACTGCCAAATGTTGGTCAATCACATTAAAGTAGGAGGCAGAGGTTGTTAAAATGGTTTGAAGAAAGAATCAACTACACTCAGGAAAATTATACTCCTTAACACAATGGGTAATAAGACTTCATATCTAATTATTCTTTCAGTCTATAGTGGGCATGCAGACAGTGTCTTCTTGGGCTTTTTTTTTTTTAGAACAACACTCTTATATTAGAGGTTCATGAATGATTAGCATTTTTGGCATTTATAAAAGTTCATATTTGAAGTTGATGGCACATTTTATCACTGGCCAGATGTTATAGATTTGACCTGAAGACCAGATTGTGGGACTTCAGGGTTTTCTGAGTACGTTTTGAGTATGCTGTAGTTAGCATGGCAAGACTATGGGGAAGACAGATAGTCAAGCAGATGGGGGACTTTACATAACAGCACAAGCTAGAGCAGATGACAGCTTTCATACTGCTCCCCCTGTATTTACTGTAGGTAGAAGCTATCCAAAACACCTGCTTAGCTCATTCAGTGACTGGCTTGTCAGGGAACTGTGGGAACTTTGTTGATGGCATGCAAACACGCCTTCTAAAATCTGAAAGCATCTTCCTTTGACATTGTTGAACATGGGGGACGTTGCTCTCAAAATGTGAAACCTGCTGAAATATTCAGTTAGGAGCATTTGCCGTTCATAGGATTCTCATCAGTGCTTTGCCCGTTAAAGCGATCCCAGTGCACCGCGCTCCCTCGTTCACCACTGCACGCATTGAAGTGTAATTAGAGAGAGAGGCTGCACATTTCCCTTGGGCCATTTACCATCCTCACTGTACTGCTGCTGGTTCCTTTCTGCATGTTTTCATTTGGTAACATCTTTTGCAAGCACTTCAGCACTGCCTGACCACAGAGATCCAGTTCAGTGACTCTGCAAGATTGAATGCATGTCATGGTGCTGAATGGAAGGGTTACATTTATGGGTTTAATTTAAAAAAAATGGCTGTAATCCTAATATTGGTTTATTGGATAGCCATGCAATAATGCATGAATTTAGATGTAGATGTGTAAATCACTACCATTGCTTACTAGTAAGATTAGAGTATGAATAAGGCAAATTCTGAGTTTAAAAAGAAATGAGACGAGTTTGAATGTGCATGTCTGTATTTCTGTCTTCATAAAGCAGAACTGTTGCAGAAGCTGTAGGGCGGGTGTTGAGAGCTGTGAACTTCCCTCCCTGACAAAATGACTTTGACACTGTATTGTTCTCAGGCGAAACAAGACATAAAGCACCCAATTCTGTGCGTTACGCGTTAACCTCTGCAGTCAAGTGCTGTTGTGTCATGCATGCCAAGCATACACAGCCCAGTGTCTACACTGTTAAAACACGCTACCCATACATTCAGCACAGCCTCTGAGCCCTGGGGAATTATTGCATGCTATTGGTTAGTAGCTGCCAGGGTGAATCCTCCACTAGTGCTTGTTTAAAATGCTGTCAAAGCTTAATAGTCCCGGGGGCTCGGGCTTAGAGAGGAAACGCTTCAGTCTACTCTGGAAATAGAAACGGCAAAACAGACAATACTATGCCAAAGGAAGTAGTATAATTGCTTTGCTTGAGCTTTGTTTGAGTTTTAAACTAATCTGCTGTCTGGCATCCTGCTCTGCACAACTATATCTTGCATTTCTAACACATTTTCAAACTATTGGGGTTAATTCTTGGATTGCTAGATTAAATCTATCCCGTTTGATTGTGGGCTGTGGGCGGTTTATCTCTTTCAATGCTAGCTGACCCCCAGAGTGCGACTGGACTTTCTCCAACATTCAGCAGGAAAGTGACCTTAAATCATCTAATCACGTGCACATACAGTAAAATAATGATCCTTATTGCTTGTGTCCACTCGATTCGTTTTCTTTATGAACACAAGGATTGCTGATGCCCTGAACAGCTTCAGCTACATCATATTCCAGCCCGGGGTGTCACATTAAACGGATTTCTCAGAGAGAGTCCTATGTAAATCCTATGGGAGGCAAGATCAGGCCAGCCGCACAGCAGCTGTCCCTAGCTGCTCAGATTGGCCCCCTGCACTAAAAACAAAATGAAATTAATATGCTGTTTTGCTCTCTGTAATGTGAAGGGATTAGAGCATCCAACAGTATCAGGATTTAGGATTCAGTGTGTACTGCACATGACCAGGCAGAGCGGTTCAACTGCAGCAGCCGCGGTCAGAGCAGAGCAGAGCAGAGGTCTGGAGGAGGAGCATATCTGTCCATTAAGAGCCGCACTTAAACAGGAGCAGAGGCTGTTGTGAGGATTACACCAAGGTCACATTAAATATGTGCAGATAAAAGCGCTGCAAAGTGGTCTAATTAGAGTGAACATCAAAGCTTGTTTAGACAGCAATGAAAGTAAGAGGATCAGAAGAAGCCACAGGATCACATTTATATCTATTAGTACTGAATATATAGCAGTGTTAGGTCTTAACATGGTAAGACAGCGTAGACAATGCTCTTGAACAGTCATTCTGGCAAAAATCAAGAGCAAAATCCAAAACGCCGAAGTACACTATGAACCTGTTTTTCAAGACTGAAACACAGATGAAAATGAAAATAAGTCAGTGTGCTCTAAACTTTCCTTATTGTCCTGACCACCAGCACAGCCTCTTGCTACAGTACCCCTATTTTCCTGCTGAGGTCGAGGTATCATCCAGCCAACAAATGATTCCTCCCCACAGCAGGAGAGTACGCCTCTACTCCAACCCCCATCCCATGCATCACTTTAAAATTGTACAGCTAAATACCAATGCATTATCTGCAACATCTTTCATGTTGGTGGGGTCACTAGAGGAAAATGGCTTCTCTCTATGCCAATACGTCTTACTGTCCATTTGCACATGTAATATGTTTAGTAAGGTAATATCCTATTCCAAAGGTAACTCATGCCTGAATGTAAATGTGCAACCTTTCTGGAGTATAGAGTGAGATTTGTCCTCAGGTTCCTGCAACATGGAAATCTGCCTGTCTTTCGTGGGGTAATTTAGTGTCGAGTGGTGTGTAACTAATCAGGAGGTTTTCATGAAGTTTGGACACTGAATTCAGCCTTCAGTCGTCCATCTGGAAGAGCATAGAGCCAGTGGAGATGAGCACAAAGACAATTGTGGTATACAGCAGAGAACTGTCAATCTCTCCTTCACGTGTTCTATGACTAAATGATCTGCTTTCAATAAGGAAGAGGATGCTTCAGATGTGGGCACTCCATCTATCTCCTTGGTGGCCACAACTGCAGGATGTTTGATGCCTTCTGGTAAAAAAAAACCCCCAACAACTTTCTGCTATACACATTCATTACAAAAATCCTGTAAAACTAATAACATTTCCTGAGCATCAGACACATTAAAAAAAATATTTTGGAACAGTCACTGCCAGTGGTGGACGAGACAAGCCCTCTTTTTCACCAGCTGTGAGAGCAGGCTGGTGATACTGTCGGACCCTTAGGGTTATGGAGATTCAGCAAGGGGAGCATTGGTCACAGAGCAAGCTGGCTCTGCCAGCAGAGCTGGGGCCAGAGAGGGTTGGGGGCTAGAGAGAGGCACAATGACCAAGGTCCTGGTTCTGCACTTGTCTCTCCTTTTAGGCATTAACACTATACGTTGTCTTCTGGACTAGAAAGGAGATGTTTGCAGGATGCAGCTGTCAAATGAACATGATATTTCATATCTCTCACCCTTAAGATGCTGCAATCATTTGATGGTAAGGAATAGGGATGCTCTGAGATTTTTCCTGTCCTTGTGTTGAAGGGTGATCATGTCCAGCTAGCCAAACAATGACTAAGAGATGTAATGCAGCCTACGGCAACAGCAACATAACTTATTAATCTGTCTTACTTGAGGAACACCAGATCTCCAGCTTGTTGGCTGTCATAAGGAACATCTGTTTAACATATTCCACCAGCTCTTTGTCATTGGCCAGAGGTGGGTGTGAGCTTCCTAGTCCCCAAGCATCTTGCACACCCTGTCGTGAAGTCTGTAGCTAGCACATCATCTAATGGGCAAATGTCCTTGCAAAAAGTGTACCCTAGATGAATTTGTCTGATTAAATCTGACAGTGGGAACTCTGATTGGCAGAGGCTCCTGCCATCACCTTCCACAAATTCTCAGATACTGTCAAGTATGTCCCATGGACACCCGTGAACAGGCAGTTTGTGCAGTGAGGTCTGGGGGTAGACATTGAATACTCTGCCTCGCCAACATGGGCAGTGCACGTCTCACAGATGACGCACTATAGCTCCATCTTGGGAGAGTACTTCCATTGCTGCTGCTGCTGCCATCTCATTGCTGACAAAGCTCACCAGTCAGTGCTCTCCAGCTGGTCTGTGATCCTATGCGTGCTTGACACCAAGGGACATGAAGCAGAGTAAATGTGGATCAACGGCAGCAAAAAGTCAGACTAATTTATCCTTGACTATGCTGTCGTCTTGCAACTGAGATGAGTGACTAAGCCTATGGAGCGGGCAAAGTGAAAATAGAACATGTTTCTGTGGGTTTAGATGTTATATTTCAAGCTTTTAGCAGCTGGAGGTTAAGTGTATGGTACACAACTCTTTTTTTTTACATTTCTTCCTTTCTATCCAACATATAAATGTATCCAGGGTCACATTGTTTTTCTTTTAACATAGCTTTCAGTAGACACAGTGCATTGGTAACAGCAGAAGAACGAGCCTGCAAATGTAATCCACACTGTGTCACACACCAGCCTGACTCATCTTCATTCTCATATATATATATATATATATTTTCACAGCTCATGATGTGCTTGCCATCTCACTGGCATTATAGTACAGTAGAGCAACTACATATTTAACTTCCCCAGTGATGAAGGGAAGAGCTGTTTCATTATGAAAGAAAAAGCCTTTTATAATCCAAGCTTTAAGAATAGAATAGAATAAAGGCATAAAATAATAATTCAGGTTTAAATCTTCATTTACAAACAGACAGACATCTCAAATCCATAGTCAACAATATAAAGAACTATATAGGGGTTGCTGCTGGTTCTGAAAGTATTTTTCCCCATTTGAAAGACCATAAGGAATTATAGCTTACTTTTAAAGACAATGGAATTATCACTAAACTAAAAATCATTAATTTTGTATAATTTTTGTATGCTCAAGCCACATTAGAGGGTTATGTTAAGACCATTGGTATACACATATACTGTATATATGCTAATATTCCATATTCTGTTTCTGAGAAGTTACATTTCAGTTAGTTTAATATGTCTAAGGGTGTTTTCACATCTAACCTGTTGGGTTCGGTTAAAACAAACCCTGGTGCAGTTGCCCAGTTAGTGTGGTTCATTTGGGCAGTTGCGAACACAGTAACAACCGTACCGAGACCCTTTAGAGGAGGTGGTCTCCAGTTCCACATGAACTCTGGAGTGGTTCATGCTTAGTCAGATGAGCTTTGCATTGTGGGATGCGGCAGAGCCCGCAAACTGTTTCTAGCAAACTGTTTCTAGCATGGATGTATAAAGAGAACTGGATACAGCGTCGGAGGCGGAGCCCCGTTCATTCCTATGAAAGCTGCTCAGTGGCACATGAAGCCAAAAAAGTCCAACTTCCTGGGTATAAAATTACCGCATAGCTTCCATGTTGTACGGCCCATAGAGCAAGTGCACTAGCGTTTCCTTTAGCCCCGCCTCCCAACCGCTTGGTCTCAGGCTCACTCACATGAATGGCAGTGACTCTATAACTCTGGATTCGGCTGCTAATGCATTTTATACCTTTTAGGACATAATGATTTAAATAAGGGATATTTAAGTGTTCGCACTGGCTAGTTGTTGTACCTCCAAAAATGATCCGCTGATTTACAGACGTCTCTTTCACTCTTTCTTCTTCTTTGGTTTTACTGGCGGACTACAAACCAGTGTCAATGATGCACGCCACCACCTACTGTACCGAAGCGTGTAACATCCAGAGACATCTGATCAATAAGCGGAGTGAACGTTCTCACATGGTTTACAGTGACGTGTTTAGGATTTTTCTCTGTGTGAGAAAGCTGGAGACAGAATATCAGAAATGCTTCTTTTCCTGTCAGTGTCTGTATTTGACACTAGCTGGCAGGCTGAGCGCCGGCAGGGGAATTACAGAGAGAGTAGTCGTGCTGTAGTTTACAAGCCATGGGCAGACAGTGTGTTGTTAGCAGTGGTACTGAAGAGTAAGGACCACATAAGCATTAAAACAAACCGAAGTGACATTTGCAGGTACGTTTATAAGCTGTTTAATGTGCTGCAGCTGAGCAGCTAATTAACTATCTAGCCTGCAAATACTGATGGTAGAATAGTGAATGTTTGTTTGGCCTCTCGTTCGACAAGCTAAGGTGCAGGACAAGATGTGTGTTCACGTTTGTAAGTTAGATAAGAAGGAGACTTTAGCAGGAAAGCTAATGTGGTTATTGTTCAGAGTCTGTAGCTCTTGTGTTGTGTAGCAGGAAGCTGTCTGGCTTTTAGTCAGTGTGACCGTCTGCCTATGATAGAACGCTGATGTTACTGCTTTAGGCAAAGATTTGATTGGCTGTATGAAAACAAGTTCTCCATCTACGTAGATGGACAACTAACGGTATTCCAACAGATTAATGCTAAATTAGGGGGTGCCATCATGAAATCAAAAAATTTAAAGTATAAATGTATTTCTTTCTGTTTGTTTTTTTTTCTCAAAAGAGATACAGGGGCAGTGATTTACAGAGACGACAGATGCTGTAGAAGACAAAAAAAAAGCAATTTAATTTGTACTTTAATTTTTTTTTTCTTTAAGATATGACAGAGGCTGAAGGGACCATAGACCAAAGCAGAGGACAGGTTTCTCTTGCTTCATCAGCCAGATGTCCCAGTGCGGCAGTTTTTAAAATAAAAGCAGAAGGGAAGTTAGAGTCCATACCTGTGGGACTGTTTAACGCTGTAGGACAGAGCGTTGAGCTGGTCTCGTCTCCTGGGTACTCTTGTCTCCCTTAGCCTGCTGCTGGGCACAGATACAGAGCTGTGTGCGGTGGATAGGTGTGTGTGGGCCACAGGATCACAGCAATTATTAAAAGCAATCACAGCACAGAGTAAATTACCGTTATCAGTAAATCATTTTGAGCGAGCCCAGACATCTGCATGAGCTGATCTCACTAAGTGACTGAAGAAGTTTTGTTTGATCCTCGTTGAACATGTCTTAACGCCCATCAGTGTAACCTTTATAGGTCAGTCTAAGGTCGGTAAGTTGCCGCTGTTGCTGGTGCCATTTTTCAGTTGCAGCTTCACATTTCTCTACGGTACAAAGCTGCTAGTGGTGGAGGTTTACTACCAGAAGAAGATACAGTATGTACCCTGGTTTCCTGATGATTTAAGTGCTTTGTTTAGTGTTTTGCATTTTACAGATATATCTGGATAACAACAAAACTTTGTGTAACATTATGAGCTATAGGAGGCCTTTATAAAGTGTGTATATACTGTATAGTGTTGGTTTAATGAAAGCAGTGAGCTCTTGTTGGTGGTTTAATTTTATTTTTCAATTGTTATATTTTTCCTTCTAGGTGCTAACTGATAAGCGTGCTACTGTTAAGATAATTTTCACTGGTTTAACAGCCATTTGTTTTATTATTCAAAGATGTGATGCTAATTAAAGTTACAAATGAAGAACAACTATTCCTGCTATTTATTCTTTATTTCCTCATGTGGGAACAGTCCAGCCTATTCTTGGACAGAAAGAACACCATATCATGTTTGTGAAAAATAACATAGTAAACAAATCTCTTAATATTCACTGGACTTCCCAGAGGGACACTTTTCTGTCTCCAGGAGACAGAAAATTAGATTTAGATTCATTCAGTTTTTGTGCACTGAATCCTTTTTTTTTTTTTTACATCACTGGTAAAAGAAAAGACAATAAATACCACATAACAGTAACCTCCTGTGTTTATGCGTAGATATTGTATATTTAGACAAAGCTGATATTAAAACACCAAAACACGCAGACATGAAAAGCAACATCCCCCATTCATTAAACTCTGATCTGTGTATGATTTCTTTCTCTATGACTCTATGACTGATATCAAACATTCGCATCATTGTGCGAGCACAGAATAGAGTCTTAACATTCATCTCAGAAGTTTATTACTGATTCTCACATTGTCACCACAACTAACAGCCATGGGATTGTGTGGTCGAGTCACAATACTCGTGACAACAATGACAAACGCTTGGCTCGCTTTACGCTCAAAGCATCATACATTACAAAGCAATTCCACCAACAAAGCTCGGCCTTGACAACAGCATTCTACTTTGCTCTGAACAAAAAAAAATTACAAAAGCTTCCAAATATGCAGAACATTTTATTTAGCAAAGAATGCCACTAAAAACTCTTCAAATGTGCATCTAAAGCTCCTCAGAGATTCTAGTTTTCATGAAAATTATCCATCTGCGGCTACATTTGTGTGCCTTCTGCTCCCTTCGTAGATTTATGTTGACACACAGAACAATCAAAAGTCTGGATAAGATTCCTGGCTTACGTTATGTCGATGTCCACCAAAATCATGGAGGCAAATACTACTCACTGCTGCTGTATCTACTGCTATTATCATTTCTTTCCTTAAAGGGGGTATAATCAGTATATTTATATTAACAATGAATCACATGACTACATGTATGTGAAATGAGTCGCTTGTACTGATAAACCCACAGAGATCTCACCCAACTCTGCAGTTCCTCTCAGCTCTACAGAGCTTTATAGCAACTTTCAAAAATGTTTTCAAAAGTTTCGGTTTTCTGGCCCTCAACTTTACTGTTTTGGTTCACTCTCACCTCTCTTACAGCGCTGTACAGGAAGCAATAACAGCAGACAGACGTTGTTCACAAGTTGTTTCAGCTGCCCCCAAGTGGCCAAAAAAATCAGTTATTGCAGGTTTAAGTAATGCTCTAATTCGAACTTTTAAAATTTCTGTATCTGTGGGCAGGACGCTACATTAGGACAGAGTAATATTCGTTGTTATTTGATTTATTCATAAGCATGATCGCAGTGTCAAAGGTTAAACCTCCATTAATTGATTTTTTGGCCACTTGGGGGCAGCGCAACAAGCTGTAAACATTATATTGACATATTATCACCTTGTAAAGTTGTTGTGGTCAACTTCTTAACAATTGTTTATTTACAAGTCCAGCAGGTACAGATAAATATTAGCATTCACTTGGATTTGTGTTCTATTGGTCTCTATCCAGACCAAAAGAGACCAATATTCACTCCCTTTTACCTCTAGTCTGGTCTCCACCAACTCCTATGTTTACCAGCTTGTCGCTAACTTTGTGTTTCAGCTGTTTGGTGATGATCAGGTAGCATACCGTCGATTATCAAAGCTTGCTGGCTGAAAAAAGCTGCCTGCTGTGGCCAGCCTGCTGTTTGAAGAGGGCAGTGAGAATGAACCAAAACAGTAAAGCCTCGGACAAAACAATGAGCTGAAAGACGCTGAACACTTTGTAGAGCTCAGAAGAAGTGCAGAGTCGGGTGATAATTCTCTGTGGGTTCGTCATTATGAGCAACCTCCATTTCACATTACACAGAGTAATTGAATCCATTGTAAATCAAAGTATTGATTAGTGCAGCTTTATTATCATTAGTTTGACCCAAATAAGACCTTTAAAGCTGATATTCTTGTATATACCATTGAAGTCACAGTCTTATACAGAACATGCAGCACTTTCACAAAAACACTGTCAACTACCATGCTTCCCAACACAAAAAACAAAAATACAAAAGAAATTGCCCTTGAAGAATCCATGCAGATATAAACAGACTTGCACCTAAGTATTATAATAAAGACACACAAATGGGCTAAAAGTGTCAATTGCATAGGGTGATAATTTAATCAAAAACCTCACTAATGCTGGTATGATCCTTCAAGGTAGCACGTGGACAAGTTCATACTGTAAGTAAATGGGGTCTAATTGGCAGAGTGACCCATAGACCTAGTGTTTGTTCAATTGCTACTTTCTTTGATAAGGAAGTGTTGGAGCAGATGAGTGCTAAACCTGTGACTGATGAACACTGAGCAGGCTGCATTTCTCCGAGTACCCTCTGCTGGAAGGACACTCATTTACCAGATTGATGGGGCGCTTTATTGCCTGCCACCTCTCGTCCTTCTTTCTCACCATCCCCTCATCTCCTCCCTCTCTCTTATATCTATTTCTCTCTTTATCTCCACCTCCCTTGCTGTCTCCGTCTTTCTCTCTTTGTCACACACACAAACACACTGACACACTGTAAATTCACACACACTCTGCTCTCTCTGTCTGTTCTCTTCGCTCCATACACACACACACACACACACACACACACACACACACACAATCTTCTTCTGGCGCTGTGATTGCTTTGCGCGGAAGGACAATGAGACTCTCTCCTAACCTCTTTAACACCTCCACCACCACCACCTCATTGGTGTTCAGCCACTCGGCTTTGTTCATCAATAGAACAAGCAAAAAAGAACATACACACACAGAAGCTACAAGCTATTTAGATTGCAATTTAACTATCACACTCATGGTTTTAATGTAACATTTATATTTATTATCGATTTATCTGTCAATTTTGTTTTTAATTAAAGGTACCCTGAGACATTTTTGACCACTAGTAGAGCTATGGAGTAGTGTTTTGTTTGTCTAATGCACGCTCACGTGGGTGATGCAATACACATTCCTGCGGATGGCTTCATATTATAATACAGGTGGCAGTAATGAACCAAGAAATGCAGCAATGCGCCTGCAAAGGCAGGGAAGAAGAAAAACTGATAGCAAGTAATCATGGATGTAAACAATGCAGGTCCAGCACGACTTTTGCAGACAGCCAGATCTCAGGAGTGACCTCACATGACAAATCAAATCAGCGATCAGCTGGAAAACCGCTGCCTCATGCATAAGTAAAGGCCACCCCATGGCCCTTGTGCGCACTACACACCTGATCTTATACAAACACACACACGCAAACATTAAAGCCCTTATCTAACCAACTCAAAGCGCTAGACACACTCATATGATAACTTATTCATGTGTGGGAACATGCAAGAAGCAGACCATAAATTGCAGGTGGCATATGGATGTTCTCCCCTGGAGAGGGGTGATGGGGAGATGAACACATGGCTGCACAGACGTGGCAGTCAGTGCCACTCAGCTCATTGCCCCTTGTTGACCTGAGATAGTTCAAGGGCAATAAGTGATGAGAGAGTGACCCTGAAGAAACTCATTATAATACAGCATCCATACACTACATGCAAGTATTTTACCACCCCCTCCCCTTTCTCTCTCTTTGTACCTGCAATTCAATGACTCACCAGCTGCTCTCACAGAACTGAGCGAATCGCTATTCACACTGGCTGGATAAGACAATGCAGGTTTTGTTTTCTTTTTGTTTAGGTTGTTTGATGTCAAAAGAGGCATGAGGTAGCAAATGCAAGCGTTTTTTTTCTTTTACCGGGGCCCTTTCTCAAACCCCGGTGATTAAGTGAATCACCTGACACAAAGCTAGTTCTAAATTAGAGCTCCTTCTCTGCCGGTGAATCTTGCCAGAATCGTACATCGATGGATGCTGTTCCTGCAGAGGGACCATTAATAGTGTGGTGATCATCATCGATTTCCCCCAGGTAATCATCATTTGTCACATTTTAGACATCCGAGGGTTTAATGCGGCATCACAAATGGCTTTCTGATTAATAGGAACAATGCTCCAAGGAGGCAGCAACACAGAGGCCGTTCTCACAAGATCTGTGGCGCTGATGCTCTGCCAGGACTACTCTTCTTCGTCGCCTGTTCGGAAGTTCAAATAGACAGCAGGTGTAAAGCACGAGACGATCGTGGCATAGAGCAGGGATGCAAAATCAGACTGAACAGCAGAACAGAGGAGCAGGACATATTTAGGATAACACATGCACACACAGCGAGGTGCAGACCAGCGTTAGCTTAAATGCAAAGTCCATCAAACTCTTCTCCAAAACACCAGGCTTTATTCACCAAACATTTTCCAGTTTCCTTATATACAGTTCAATGATCAGTTATGTGACTGATACCAAATATACAAAAAAGTCATCCTTTTCTTAAAAGGATGATGAAGCCATAAACAGCCTCAGACATCACCCGGATGAAGACAAGATTGTTGAAAACAAAAAGCATGGTGTTCTGGAGAAGAGTTGTGCATCTTGTTTTAAGCTTAATGAATATTTAGGATAACAACATACTATGTGGAATACAAAAGTATTTGACCTAAATCCAACTACACTGATATTAAATCATTCAAATAGCTGTGTGCCTTGTGCTGCTCAGCTCATAAAGACTTTGAGGAGAGCTCAGAGATGCTCCACTCCTCAACAGCACCAGAGGTCAGTGCCCTGGACAGCTCTATTAACCCAGACCTCTTTGCCAATCAGCTCAAGGAAAACCGCCTGTCAGCGTGGCAGCAGGCGACTTTGGAGTTTAGCATTAAATAAGTTTGGAATCTCTAACCCTCTGTGGAGCCTAAACCTCGGCTTATACGCAGCTAAATAACGTGTCACATCCTTTCCAGCTGTATCTCATTTGTGCCTTTGGTTTGATGGGTCAAAGGTCACGCTGTTTTGTCTCTTCATCACACTTAGGATGACACCGAGATCTGAAGATAACGGCCTTCGCTTTAATCTCCCTGGGATGAATTTCATCTGAATCAAGGCCGGCACATGCGTCATTACTTTTCATATACACTAGACTTCAACTGGTCTGTCAACTCTCAACCGAAGTGCAAAAAAACAGTCAACAGTTAGAGAAGTTTGTCCACGATGTGACTAAAGGAAGTACATTATGTCCACTTAACAGTCCATTATCTAATCTTCAGATAGATTCACTAATAAATAACAACATGTTTATTGATGTTGTTTAATCAAATAATGGATCCTCCTACAGCAGAGACATGTCATCGGGACTCAGATGGAGAGCTCAAACCTCATGCAGCTGTATCTACATGACAGTTTCCTCTACGGAAGTTTCTGGTATCTCTTGTACTGTATAAACTGTGATTTTTCATTCACAGATTTAACCACACACACCACATTTCATATTTCACTCTCAAAATGTTGCCATATCTAACATAACATATCTATTCAGAAATGTGAAAGGTCTCTTTTAAGACATCACTATATAAATTATTAATTCATGCAGTGGTCAAACAAAACATCAAACAAACAACAACAAAAACATATTTTTTAAGTGAAAAATCAACATGTCTTTCCAGAAACAGTGCTCAGCAGACCCTTTTAAAATGAAAGTCTTTTCTACTAATCATAGAAACTAGTGAAACTGGGCACAGCAAAGATGTGAATTGAAATAAACCCCATATGTATCAGTACATTAGATTGTGTAGCTGTTTGTGATATTGTCTTTTGTGTGCGTTGCAAATACTTCTTGGTAAATTTGCTTATTTGCTGAGAGAAGATTGATACCACTCACATGTCTGTACCACCAGCAGCTAACGTAGCTTAGCATAAAGCCTGGAAACAGGGGCAAACAGCTAGCCTGGCTCTATCCAAAGGTAACAAAATCTGCCTATGAGCATCTCTCAGCAAGAAAGCGAATAAGCATATTTCCCAAAATGTTGAACTTTCCCAACACTTAGCAGAGTATCTACATCCAATGTGGCTTTAGTGTAAAACATTTTGTGGATATTTTAATGCCGTAAGAATATTAGTGCTATTAGTGCTAAGCAGAAACTTAGCCTGACTTTTTTGCAAAAATAAACCCCCAAAAAACAGTAAACAGTTCTGATCTGTTCTGTTTCTGTTTGATATGAAATAATTTTCATTTGTTGGAATTCAGTACAGGATGTAAGACTCTAATCAGATGCTATCAAAATGTCATCAGAAATATTACAATTTCTTATGCATCAGACCAGGTTTTTTGCTCTTAAACTAAATTCATCATAGATATAAGAAAACTCTAAAAACTAATTCAACTAAGCTTATTTGATTCTTTTTTGAAGGTTTAAAGCTAGTACAAAGCAGGAAGCAGAGGCTCTCAAGGTTTATGGTTTGAGTTCAAGTTGAACATTTAAGAAATATGTAAGTCCTCATCGAGGATTTTATAAAACAGAACAGCGGTTGATTGTACAACATCTTGCATGCTATATATGCCTCCTGCGCTCTCTGCGGTTAGAGAGTTTTTCACCTTGCACTTAGTTTTAATTTTATGGCTTCCAGTTTCAGTTTCATACATTACACCTACATTATATCTGAGCAATGATGGGAATGAGAGGCTCTTTTTTCTTAATTCATTATCGAACTTATTATCGATAGGTGGATTTCAAGATACAAAGATTTATATTGCTTTAAACCTGTTTAGCTATGACAAAGAGATAAATAAAAATGTGGCAAAAGTACCATCAAGTTTGACCCATTCCAAAGTGTTCAACGTTAACAAACACATCCTTTTTTAACAGTTTTTCTGACGTGTGTAAAAAGCATTAGGCAAGCATTTTACATCTTTAATAGCGCAAAACCAAATTGAAAACACCAGGCACAATAAACAGTTTACTTTGAAAGCTATTCATGGTCTGCATAAATTGAGGGGATTAAACACAAACACATTAAACCCAGGAGACCTTAGCAAACCTTCTGTCATTGTATATGTATGAATAGGCCCTCAATGTCTCTACCAACCCTTCTTGTCTTTTTTGCCAAGACATTTTCTCTGGTAGATGGCTGAATCAATGACTTTCAAGGCAGGAGTGAAATGGGAAAAAGGAAAATAAAGCAGGCAGAGAAGAAAGAAAAGGAGTTTGTGTGAAAGATTTAGAGGTGGAGATTGAAAATGCATGAAGGCAAAAGGAGGCTTAGCTCCAACCCAAAATCATTTGGCTATTTTTCTGACAGCCAGGACTTTGAATTGATTTCAAAGAAGAAAAAAAAGCCTTCACCAAAACGCCTTTGAATACATTACACAAAGTAAGTAAGCAAATTTGAATCCAAATGGCTCAGGAGACACAAGGCCACCTCTTGTGTCTGTAACATGAAGCAAGTTGATGTGACAGTTTTACAAGTTTACCCAGAAGACAAAAGCAACTCTGTCACTGGATGTTATTCCCATCAGTTAATTTCTGAGTCACAGAAAGTTCATTCTTTACCATGGAGACAGTTGTTTGACAAAAAAGTCTAATGTGTTCAGGGACAGTTTTGTTGTGCTCTTCTGTAACCACCTTACAGTACAAGCTAGCAAGGTTACCGAGAAGTAGCCTACAGACACATTTGGCTGTTCCTGTCTGTCATGTGACACTTGTAGCGGCCAGTCAAGAGTCTTTATACACAGACACAGATATATGACCATTTGATATCACATAGCCAATGTTCCATACGTAGGTCACATGATGGTCACACTATCCCGTTGAGGAAGACCATGAGATGCAGTTGAAAGCTAATTGAAACTCACTGCTCACTGAGCAGTAAGAGTTCAGTGCCTTGCTCAGGGGCACCATAGGCAGTAAGTGCTGCTAACCACAAAATGCTGATGTCGTTTAATGAAAGTGTAGCCATGCATAATGGGAAAGAGAGCAAGAATATGACAAAAAACATGCCTTAAATGGTGCCACAACTACCCATCATTTTGGGCTTGATTACACAAATTAATTAATCAACGTAATCTGTATACTAAACTACGTACAAGTTAGTTAATAATCAATGATATAAATTATGTAACATGTACGCTGAAGTTGCCATGATTTCATTTAGAGACTTTTTTTTGTTGAAAAGTGGTCTAATTATAAACCCAGTATTTACTTCAGGTTACAAACTAACCAAGACAAGGCAAGATGTCCTTGCTCATCTCCCAGCCTTCGCTAGCACAATATCTTCTCACTTCTCCAGTTTCACATGAATTATTCATTGCAGAAGAGATACGTATTTATGTAAAAGAAGCAGCACATACATCTCTGTGGTTTGGAATAGTTAATCAGAGCATCCCAAGGGGAGGTGATAATGCCACGGAGTGTGAAGTTGAGACGGCTTCTCAAAGTTACTTTTGTTGCTGTGTGTGCGGTCCAGGTGTGTGGACGCGTGAGTTGGTGGAGGGTAAAGTCACTCTGCTTCTTATTTTGAGATTATTATTTTAAGATTTTAATGTATACCATTTGGTTTGTTAGTGGGCAGAAATGGGTGCTGATGAGAGAGATAAGTTGTAGAGAGAGTAAATAACAGAGGGGAAAAAGACAAAAGAAACTTGATAGCACTGACCTGATGCATGAGTCAAACCCACCTATTCTGACTTTTCCTAACACTGAAGCGTCTTGTCCACAAGGTGTGACTTCCCCCGAGTGCCAAATCTTGCTACCTGTGAAGCTTTGGTTCACACATAAAGACACCAGCTACACATCAACCTCTATCATCCGATCTGCTCCGGGAAATATCTCTCTGCAGAAACGGGGTGGATTACGTTGACCTAGTGTGACATGGGTTACTGGAGCAAAGCAAGTATCAAAATGTGACAAATCTTGCTGAGCCCCTCAGTTCCCAAGTCCCCTTTGTCCATTCCCACCTCCATACTAAAAAGGCACTCAGTCACAAGAGGCAGTGCAGCGGAGGATATGGCTGATTTAACAACAACATGGTGGTTTTCTGTCTGGAACGACTAAAAGACGTGCTAGGTGAAAGTTACCTTATCTTTTTTGGTTGGGAAAATGATTATACTGCCTATAAACATACGTTATAATGTCAGCATATTCTGGGGAGCGCAAGTGATACTGATGGTCAGCGTACTGATCTAACAGTTCATGAAACTTGGTGGAAAGCGTACGTCTGGCCTCACCTAGGGGAGCTTACGCAGGCAGGCCAGAGAGACGAGACTTGTAAGGACAGAAATGGGTGTGAATGCAGATCTGCTGACACACTGGCCCTGATATGTGAGGCCAGTGTGGGCACAGGCCTGTCAGGTCGTAGGCAGAGATGGCTCCTCATTGGACTGGTGTTAATTATGAGGCCAAAGACTTTGCCAAGACTATTTGTCATGATGAGAGCTCTGGCAGGCAGAGGACACAGCTTTTTTTATTTGGAAATGTATGATCCCCCACAAAGAGAGAAGAAAATGAGAAACTTTCAAGCTGCCATACAGGATGTGATAATTCAGTCTTTTCCACAGAATAATCTGTCCTTACCACTCTTTTCTGTACAAAAGATGTGCACTACACTAGGCTGTTTAGACATTTAGCGAGTTAACTTTTTTGTGTTATCTTTTAAACAAACTATAGACTGGGAGCCATCTCTGGTTAGTTATCAATTATTCACAGGACAGGCTTTTTGTTCCCCAAAATAATGACAGTCCAAAATATTGCCTGATAAAAGGGCTGATTCAGAATAGGGTCCATCACGGTGCGTGGCCTCAGACCATTATGGTTTCACTCTAAGTGCAAACAGTCTCCACATGAGTCATCTCGGACTTTCTTTAGGCCTGCTGAAAATGAAACTCGACAGTTTTTGCTTTTAAATGTACGTACTTCACTGAGGATACAAGGCAGTACAAAAGGGCAGCAGTGTCCTCTTATCCCATCATCTTTCACTGGCTGATCATTTCTGACACAGGATCCATGCTGAGGGGTGAGTGGTGGGTTAGTGTTGCAGTGTTTTCTGGATCACCTGCGTCTACCCTGTATGTCCGTCACCTGTCTCCCGCTCGAGCCTGATGAGCAGCAACGCCATCTTTCTGGGTAATTAAAGCTGTGAGTGCAGACTGACATGTCCTGCAGTGAGAGGCGAATGCTCACAGAAGCAGAAGTCCTTCTATATCCAACTTTGCCTGCTACCATCTCTTACAGCAGACCTCATTAACTCAAACAGCTCTGATATAATGTTACTTGCCCTCTGCATGTGTGAGAAAAACTGACAAATAAATTACACATAACTTGGCCCTAAAACCTATGTCAATATTATATGTTGTAGGCCAATAATAATGTGTATTTATTTCATTGTACAGTGCAGTAAATGCCATAATCATGGTACTTTGTAGGGTGAGTTGTACAGACAAAACATCGCCTGGAGTTAGATGGCTCCAACAAAACAGCAGGTATAATTACTGTTCTAATTGGGGGCAGGACTATCAATTATGGGGTCCAACAGTGAAAGCCCAATGATATGCTACAGTAATGCTGTGGATTGCATGAGCAGCGTGAATGCTAACACCCTGGCTGTTTCCCTGTTTGTTTCATTAGGTCACGGTGACATCAGAGAGCAGATGTTCAGGCAACACATCCGACAATCTACCTGAGAGCTGCAGCGCGCACACATTCACTCTCGCTCACACACAGTCACACGCTTATCTTTGCTGCTGCATAAATGCTTCCTCATGTTCTCCTTCTCTTTCATCTCATTGTCTTTCTCTCACCCTCCCCTCTCACTGAGAGCATAAAACAAAATGGAAAGTGCTGACTGTGAAAGGGATGACGCAGTAAACATAGCTGCTCTGAATATCTAAATTAAAATTGGCCTTGTGTATCGTTTGAATTATTCATAATGGTAAACTGGATGCAGCTGCTACTACAGGGCCAGAGAAAACCTCTGAGTTACAGTTACAGTCGGGTAGATTACTCCATTTAACTTGCTAAAATGTTAAATTATAGTTAATGAACTATAGTCCTATAAAGGTATTTAGAGACATGGATTTAGTCAGTTTTGCAAGTGCCGTCTAGCCTACAGCATCACTCCAAAATTAATGAGATACTTCAATAGTAGCAGTACATGTGTAAACAAACAGTAACCTACCACAGTACACTTAACAGATTATAGCAGACTCAATAATCATTAACCACGTATGCAAATTAATTTAAATCCAACATAGTAACTCCAGATCAAACCAGCTACACAATATATACAGTACATGCAGAATGTAACTCATGTAACAATCAAATAACAATGTGTATGTTTAAATAAAGGGCCGTTACTTGTTACAGAACCTGATCAGTATTTTAATTAATTGCATCATGCAGGCCATCACCTAACTTAAAATCAAGCCAATAATGTGCTATGTCAATAATCATGTATACAGTATGGTGATATATGTGTGAAATTAGTTTGTGGAGTTCTGATGCACCAAAATTCAAGTGTTGGATAAAAGTGTGCATCAATAACCTGTACCCTGTTGTTCTGGTTTAAATAGAAATGTATTTCTATTATATATTATTATCTATTATGTAATGTATTATGTGTTTTTTGTCTATTTCTTTGTTGTGGTGTTTTTGTTGTTTTTTAAAATAATTTTCTATGGTGTGACTGTTAAAAACAGATATTTGGGTAAATGTAGAGACCACGGTAAATTTAAAATCTTAAAGTACAACACATTTCTACAATTATCTGTAACTGAACTGTCGGTCAGTTCACAACTTTGGTCCAGACTGAAATATCTCAAAGACTATTGGATGGATTGCCATTAAAGTGTGTACAGACATACATGGTCCCCAGAGGGTGAACCCTATTGACTTCAGTGATCCCCTGACTTTTCATCCAGCACCACCAACAGGTCAAAATGTCCATTTATCCAGTGAAATATCTTCTACTGCATCTGCTGGATGGATTGGCACAAAATTTGTTCTTTTTCATTCATGGTTCCCAGATGATCATCAGGTCATAATTTCAATGTGTCCAATACTTTTGTACTTACGACTGAATACCTGCAGAACTAATGGCATTCCCATCAGCCTCAGCTGTACTTTGTGTTTAGCGCTAATAAGTAAATGTTAGCATGCTAAACTGAGATGGTAAACATGGTAAATGTTATACCTGCTAAACATCAGCATGTTAGCATGCTGACATTAGCATTTAGATCAAAGCATCACTGTGCCTAAGAGGAGCCTCGCAGAGCTGTGAGCATGGCTGTGGACTCTTGTTACATAATGTGGCAGAATGTATTTAGGATACATATTTGCATTATAGTGCTACGAAAAACATAAAAATCCACATACATTTTATTCATTGCCTTGATAAATGCAAATACAAGCAAACTATGACACTCATGCATGTTTCTTTTGCTTACTACTGTACTGCTTATATATTAGACAAATCACCTATGGCACGGTGTCAAACAGCGCAAATTAAAAGCCTTTAAGTGCTTCCTCATGCTTATTAGCATAAGTACTGAATGGCAGGGACTGTGGCAGCTCTTTAGAAGACAGAGATAACCTCCTGGAATGACAAGCCTTGAACTTCACCTCTCGAAGGGATATGGGAGAGACAGAGGGAGTGATCTCAGCTGCCGTCTGAATGAGGGCACCTGGTGTGGGCCATTGTTCTATCAACCCCTCCCACTGAGCCTTTAAATCTCATCCACTTCATGAGAGTCACGTCTTCACTTAGATAATGAATTATGGATCTCAGCCAGGGTAATATTCAATTTTAGATGAACTGCATATCTTCATTTGGTGACAGTACCACCACTGCCATGAGGGACAATCCCTTGTCAGCAGCATGAACCTAGATATAGAGGAAAAGCTCATTACTATCTATATTCATGATGGGGACTTATGCAGCGTGCGCGTGCTGTGTGCATGCATACTTGTGTTGTACTAATGCTGTGTAGGCGCCGTAAATGTGTGCGTTTACTATTTGTATATGTGAGCATTGGTGCTTTCATGGTAATGCAAGAACAGAAGATTTGCTCAACTTTGGAGCAGGCAGGTTAATTCTGCATGGGCTTTCTAAATGGGGAGAAGAAGATAGAAGTCGCTGTAGTCGCTACAGAATGCACCCGGCTGTTGTTTCTTCTGCCTGAATACACATGAGTGGCCAGACTGATCTTTCCCCTGTTCTTTCTGCGCTGAAAAAGACTAAGACGCTGAACACGGACATGTATAGTACATTTATGAAAACATGAGCCAATAGACTGTCTGAAGGTTCAGTGGAGCATTAGCAAATACAGAAAAAACACAGTGACGAATGGCCTTCTACTACTGACCCAGTGCTACACTCCACTGTAGACGTCAGTCTCAGTTCATTGAAATATGCCTATTGTAATGGTGCTTGTTTTTGTTGCTACATTCAGGCCATTATTTCACCAAAGTGATCGGCTAAAAATAGGCTGGCATTTTAAGGATTAAAAGGGTATTGCATAATGCTACATAACTTGAGCTGCATGAAATTAGATGGCAACAACGTCACAAATCTTTAAAATCATTGTAACTAGAAGAGCAAAATAAAGCCCATGTGATAAAGAAAAAAATTAAAGGGGCACACCACCTATTTTGCATGTCAAAAAAATTTGTGTCAGCCTATGTCGTCTGTGGTTCTATAATAAAGTTATACTAAAATAATGATAAATAAGATGAAATAAAATGAGAAATAAATCTTAACTAATCTTCAACAATAATTCTAAACGTCTAACAATAAGAAAATGGAAAAAAATTAAAGGTTACCATTTACCATTTATAATACAGTAATGTACACACTCTTGTTTGTGTGTAAATTCTATTTTATCAAAAATTGAGTGTATGTAAAATTTACCCATTACCCATTGAGATTTATATAACACAAGGAGTTAGTGATACGTTTAATATAGTATGTCTTTCCTCACAATTGCAGCAGAATGTCCCATTTTATTGAAAGTACATTCCTGTATCTCTGACCAAAGCTTACTTGGTGAGGGGCAATCATAAAATACACGCATAACTGATTCGAGTTCACGCCAAATGTACAAAATGCATATATCGACATCAGAAAATCTCATTACATGGTAGATATTAAGCAAAATCTTAAAATTAATTTCTCTTATTTTATTTGAAATATAAAATGGAGAAGGACATAACCATGCGTTGTGCCAATCTATGTTATCTAATTGTGAATTTCAAAAAGATTTTCATTTATGTGAGATTTTATTAGGATGCTGAAGTTCTTTTTAAAATGCTTGTTTCTGGAGATGCTTTGTCAGATCTGAGAAAGTAACCCCCTGATGATGTCATAGTGATGTCATCAGGGTGATAGCACTTTAGGCTTGGAGACCATGAATCTATAGAGCGCTGATGTCATGACTTCTACATCGTCCAGTCCTCTCTGTCCTGCTGTTATTACATACATGTCTGAGTGCCCCCTTGACTCGTTCATGGACTCCTCGCTTCTGTCGAGCCGTGATGTTTAGCCCATGAAGGTCTAGAGCTCATGGGAAATTCTGTTCGTTAAAAGCAGCTAAAAAACAGAAATATTATATAAACAACAATATTTGATAGTTTTCCAAAAAACGACTGTCCTTATCTAGACATATGAAGCAAGCCACGCAACATACTGTTGATAAATGTCCTGTTCCAAGACTGAATTTTTAGTTTTTAGCGTTGTTACAAATGTCAATGTGATTTTGAATGAGGTTTTCTTACTTCTGGGACAGAACCCAGAAGTTCTGGTTTCACTTTGGCTCTCTATAAAACAAAGCCTGTGGTACAAACTGGGAGCATGGAGTTAAAAAGACGTGGGCGTTTACCAGGCAGACAGGGCCTAACAAAAGATTGAGTATATTTATATTAGGGACTAAAAGTCAAGATATCTCGAGGTCTGCTCAGTCTGTTTTGACCATTCATTTTTGCTAGATCGCTGGATTTCTCCTTAAAGAATTAACTGTCTTCTGTTGTCTGCTTTAACCTCTCTCTGTTGATGCATGTCTTCCTATTTTAGTTTTGCTGTTTTCAAAAAGCCCAGGAAGTCTTAATAAAGGCCAAGGATTTAATGTGCCACTTGGTGCCTGCCTGAGAAAGGAGTCATACAATGCATATCCTAGAATGGCAACCTCAATTTTATACAATACTTGGGAGAAAGGTTAAACTACTGCAGTCTCAAATGAAACAGTCCGTAAAAGCAAGACGATGATCCACTGGAGAGGAACTTTGATGCCACAGTCGTCTCCCTTGTGGCTGTCAGGGAAGAACTCAAAACAACACATCACATCACACAGTGCACTCAGTTAAAGACAAAATTAGATGTTTTAAAGAGCACATGGTGTACATCTGGCAGCTCTGGTCCTCATTTTGGATTCAGTTGTGGAGATAATTATCCTAACGTGCAATTGCATTCTCTTTCAATTTTAACAATGTCTAGGGTGTGTGGATCAAACAAACCAAAACATGCATCCAACTCGAATTTCATATGGATGTAGGTCACTGACTCTCAAGTTGAAGCTCCACTACCAGGTCTCCTTGGCAGTATATTAAAGTGCATTATGTTTGAAGGCCAGGCTATACTTTCTTAGAACACATATACACACACTTTCTCACACTTACATGTGGTGCTCGTACAGACTGTATATATTAGTCCAAACATACACAAGCACCCCCAAATTCACACACACACACACACACACACAATGCATAAAGCTGTTTTAAGTGACAAAGCATTGTCCTTGAATGCTCAGGCGCACTTTGCCGCAATGTATTTGAGCAGGCCTCCTTGCTGTCATGCTGCAGTAGTGTGGTCTACTCATTATCTTGTGTCATGTGACAGCATCTCTGAATCATTTGGCCCTGGGAGCTGAACCAAAAGGGGAAAAAACTCACAGCCGCTGCTAAACTCAGATGACAGGGAAAGCGGGCAAAAACAATGTCCTTGTCCCTCCACGGATTACATAAGAAATTCCACTGATGTCAATCATGCACTAATAGGCACTGTCCTCCAGAGACTTTTTCTCCTTAGAAAAATAGGTACAGCGTGTAAAGCTGTACACAGAATTTGTTTGGCAGATGCGAGCATGCATGTCTGTCTGTGTGTGTGTGTGGCAATAATGCCATTTAGAGTGTCTTCATTATAATTTAGATATGTTGACCCTGTCAGCATAATAAAGACAGTCTATTCTTATCTTCTCTGTGCGCAGCAGAGCCTTTATACAGACTCACAAATCCTGAGCTAAAAAGTCTGATGTGTCAAAATAAGCCAGGGTTAAATTTCAACACCTTTCACTCATCCTGGATTTGATGTTGTTTGTCAAGGGTTAAAAAGAAAGTGTGTCCACTTTTCCTTTTTTAATACCAATAAATTCAGGACATTACAGACAAAGAAACAATAAAACCACATGGACACAAAGCAATTGCTCAACCATCTGGTCTGTGTGTCTTACATTATCTCAGCTATCTTTAAGCAAGGCTGGACGATGTCAGTGACAGCAGACTCAATGAGCCACCATCTGAGAGAATGAGAGAGACAGACTGCAATGACAAGGCACATGACACTGGAGGACATGACAGCAAACTGCAAACAGCTTAGCAACATCAAGGCGCTGCACACACGTCATGCTGATCAGTTACATCATGAACAGAAATATGTGGCACCAACTTCTGTGGTTCAACAAGGACAGGAAGCAGGAAGCAGCAACACAAACCGATGAAGCCAAGCACAGCGGGTGGTCACGGGCACAACGGGCTGTGCAGTCACACGTAGTCTACAGCTTATAAGCGGAACAAGACCATCTTCTTGCAAACATGCCCATCTGGCAGATATATCCAATGAGATCAAATTCAAACAAATGTGATTTCTCTATCATCCATCCATCCATTCTCTAAACCGTTTATCAGCTAGGTTGCCAGTCTAACACTGCATTTAAAAGAAAAGGTTGGCATTATTTTATCTTTTTAATATTCACAACAATTTCCCCGAAGGGACTAAAATCCTACCCTTGAACAGATATTCATCACAATGAAGGAATATGTCACCCAATACTTTCATGTGTTTTCAATAGCTTTTGGACAACAATGGCATGAAGACATAAGTGATACAAAGCTGTTGCTACATACAGTTAAAGATAAATTAATTGTTGGTTTTGGTCTTCACAGGGGGATTATTATAAAATGTTCAGTGGTCATTAGTTTCCAGAACAACATGCAATGTGAGAATGAAAAAAGGCTTTTTAGCCACATTAGTGGCGTGGCTCTATTGGGATGGTCCAGACTGAAATATATCAACAACTAACTTGCCATTAAATGTGTGCAGACATTATTGGTCCCTAGAGGATTAAGCCCACTGACTTTGATGATCCCTTAACTTTTCATGTAGAGCCACCAGCAGGTCAAAATTAAACTCTGTCCAATACTTTGGTTTATGAATGAACACCCGCAAAACTAGTGGCATTCCCATCAGCCTCAGAGTACTTTGTGTTTAGTGCTAATTAGCAAATGTTAGCTAACATGCTAAACTAAGATGGTGAACATGTTAGCATTGTCATTGTCATTGTGAGCATGTCAACATGTTGATGTTAGCATGGCTATACTGTACATTCTGTGTTCTGACCAACTTTAGCCCTGAATAAGGCCAGTCCGTTGATGCAGTGGGGACGCAGGACTGTTTTCTGTCTGTTTCAACAGGACAGTTAATAGCCACATACTAGCTCCATCAAGCTACAAGGAGGCTCCACTTACTGGATGGACTCTTCCCCCCACTTGGTCACTCTTGCCACATTAACCGCTCTCACTATCTGTCCTTGTACTAAAGACAAACCCCACTCTGATCAAATGTTTGCCAACAGGCTTCTAGTGGACAACACCCAGCTCCAAACATCTTATTGATCTGACAATGAGATCAAGCCAGAGTGACCAGTCTGGCGTCTGAACCACCGCTACCATGACCACAGAAACTACATGCAAGCTTCGACACAGCAACGGACAAGATAAATAGAGGAGAATTGATCTCCTTGGGGTGCAATCCTCTTAAACTGGTCAATTTCCCACAGCAACATTTATGAAACCTCGATCAATATCACTGACAAAGTGAAGAAGGGCTTATGCCATTAAAGCCTGGATAGCATCACACATAAATCTTACAGTGACAAGGTGGTCAAAAAAAGGCTTGATAAATGAATTGATATGAGTGTCCTCTAAAACGCTTATTTAGTTCATTGTATTAGGGCGAGGTCGTGGCTGTGTGGGTGCATGAGTGGGTAGCCTATCCATTTCAGGTGAGCCAGGCCTGGGAGTATCAGCAGCAGCCAGAAACTGGCTGTCACTACTGTCAGAAACTATGATCAACTACATCAGTGGTGCTCACATACGTCATGAGAGAAATTTTAATTGCTAAACTGATGCATAGTCACTGCACTTCTACTCGTTCCCTCACTGGATTGCTGTTTGCACTGCTGAGTTATAGCTTTAAGAAGGAATAGTAAACACTGACTGGACAGTGACCAATGTCATAATCAGTACAAATCACCTGTACATTATGGCCAGTATTAAAAATATTGCAGGGAAGTATTCATCACAGGGTTTATAGTTGGTAAACTCTCATGAAATATTATCTTCTTTAAAACAAGCAAAAACAAAATCTCCCATTGCTGTGAAATGTCACTTGTTTTCAAAGTGGATTAATTTGTTTCAAGACTTTACTTTGTCATTAAATCAAGTGAAACTATCTCATTCAGAATTTTCACATATTTTACTAAATGTACTTGTTAACATAGATTTATTTAGCGGTGAAGAGTTTAGTTAAAGCTGGGTGGCTCCTAGTGACAAACCCACAGAGAATTATCACCTGACTGTGCAATGAATACCGCTCTAGTCTACAAGCGTTTTTAACGTCTTTCAGCTCATTGTTTTGGTTTTACGGCCCCTACCTTCACTGTTTTGGTTCAGCATAAATGTCTGATTAACCAAGTTAGCAACTACCAGGTGAACATAGTGGAGAATTTAGCATCTAAAGAGACATGTGTTTCCCTAAGGAGTTGGTGGAGACCAAAACAGAGTTAAAAGAAGAGTGGCTATGGGACTCACATTTATTGGGTGGCCAGAAACACGAGTCCAAATGAATGCTAATGTTGCTCCATAGGTGCTGGACTGGACACATTCGCCATATCAACTTTATGAGGTCATAGTATGTCAATATTGTGTTTACAGCTTGTGTCCACTGCCCCTGAGTGGTCAAAAAATATGTTAATGCAACTTTCAATGCAACAGTTTGGTAACGACTTAATGTACATCTGGATAAAAGCAACACACATTCCACATTTTGCTGTTGTCTTTGAAAATATGTTCTCACAGATAAAAATTATATTATACATTCACTATAAACAATCTATAAATATTATATTCCTTCGACTTGTTAGGGTTTGAAAGTGACTTGTCAGAGAGGTCAAACAATATCAATACACACTGTTAGCAAGAAACATGTGTATTAATGTTACCGTATATATCTTGTACATAACGGGGGAAGTCAGATGTTTTGCTAGATTTTGCATGACTATCTTGAATGACGAATGATGAAAAGTGATTCGATTAGGTGACTGATAAGGTCCCTTTTTTTAGATTACAGACCTAAAGCAAGAGTTATACTGGAGGAATTCAATTAGTTTAGCCCTTTTTGGCGGATTTGGCATTGTTGTCTGACATTAAGACCACAGAAGGCCACACTTGGCCTTTCATGAGCTTAAAGTGAGGTTTGATATTGAGGGGATTACAAACCGAAGAATAGTGAGAAACCATTTTTACTGCTCTAATACCAATCAAAGAAAAGGAAATAGCTGTGTGCTGAAATCTCAAAGTGGCATTGGCTTAAACTAATAATCTGACAGCTATTGTTACTGCGGTTATTCCACACTTGGGCTTCGGCTATGTTTACAGCCCCCTTGCACAGAATAGAGAGAACAGGCCATTTTTTTCTATTATGTAGATGAATAACATCTGGAAACAATTGCAAACACTGAAACTAAATAAAATATGAATGGAGCTGTATGTATTCACATTAACTATTTAGCACTTAGCTGGTGATATATGGACCTTCAATTGTGTTAGTCTGCATTTTGTTATGAAGCATATGTAGCAGTATGAAAGCTGCATAAAATCTTACATCAGTTAACCCCTTATACCAGTAATAATGTAGATTTTTGTTCATTGTGTTTATGTTACTAATCACATACAATAATCAACATACAGTATTTATCATGTGTTTACTGGGTTTAAGTTGTGTGTGTTTAATTTGGCCTTTAAGAAACAACATTTTTTCTGAATCAGTTTGAAACACATAAACATTTAAGCTTTACTCAGTAGAAAAAAAGTGTTTTGTGATTCAGTTACTGCAGAGTCTGGCTGCAAGGATTCCTGACATCAGCACTACTGGATGATCACATCAAATAACATACTGTGAGTCAGCTAGCTGGCTGGCTAGTTAGTTAGAGGGCAATGATTCAGATTTACTTCTGAGGCTAACTTAAAATTAATGTATATCCTGCAGTGGTTTCCGCTGATGAGCCGATTCGCTGGAACCAGAGGATGATACATTAAGTGATAAGCAGCTGGTAAAAAAAAAAGAGGGATTTAGGTGTTATCTGTAATCTGTTAGTGGGTGCTGATAAGATAAAGGGGTTACTTAGTTAAGCTGTTTTGACAGAAAATTAATGAAGGGGGGAGAAACAATATAAAGAAATATTTTATACTGTTAAATTGAATCGAACAGAACTATAGTCTCAATACAGACTTTAGAGACTTTGTTATTTTTACAAGGTGACTTCTAGATACTTAATTTAAAAAAAACACAGGGAACAACAGAAAGTCTTTTTCCCTTGACTGTGTCACTGATGGTCAGCTGGGATCGTGTACCACTGGGATGAGAGCAGCCATATGTCATGGGGGAAAAAATAATAATGTTCACTATTAGCATACCAAACAGCAAGCACATAAATAATGCAAAAGTTACAGTTTCTTTGTTCAAGGATACATCACTCAGAACCACAGATCAGCATTTTGGGTGCCAGCGTGCTGAAAAGTCTTTTAATGAAATGCTGCATGCAAATCCTGACCATGTTGAGCCAGGGGGGAGGCCTTGATCTCAGAACAAAGTGGGCTCAATCAATAGAGGAGGTGTCCCATGAATCAAACCCAGCCAGAACCGACGTTGATGAGTTTTGGAGAATCGATATCCTTGTGCATTTTTCTAAGGTGCGGCCTCTACACCCTCAAGTGTAATATAAAAGACTTACAAGTGCAAAATCAAGGTGTCGAGACCCAACTGACCATTCACTAAGCCTCGCTCCCCCTTAGTTACTGTTGCTACCTTGCTACCTCATAACCCTGTTTGACTGCTTGGCTTACATAATTGTTTTATTTTTGGGGTTCTTTATAAAGAGTATGTTTTAACTTTTGACGTTAAGACTAAATGCTCCTAGGATGAGGACTAACCAGCGTAATGCCATAATGCTATTTCAGCTAACATTGCTGGGGTTGCTGGAGTGTAAACTTCCCCAAATTCAACAAACAGCAGGACAGAGCTAGTTAATATTAGCCTACATCTAGGACCGGCTTGCATACAGTGGATGTGCTAGTCGTGAACGGGGCTTTTTTAACGTCAGCTCCACAAACTATGTTAGTTAATGATGTGCTAATGCTTGGCCTTGGCAAAAATGCTAGGTTATTACTGTAGGTAGTAAGCTAGTTAGCTGATTGGACATGCTAACGATTGCAGCCTACAGTAAAGCAGACAAACACACATTAAAACATTCCTCACATTTTTGTTGTTATGTTTCTCTTTTTAAACTCTTTAAATGCAGCATATTGCTCTACAGCCCCATGTAAACCACTTCAACATGTGAAGAAATCCAAAAGTTGACAGGTTGCTAAGCTATGACTGCTGTTCCGGAGAGGGGTTTAGTTAACGTTCAAGAGAGAGATTAATAGGTGTATTTCCCCACCATGTTCATCTTCGTCAGCACCAGGAATGGCAGCATCATTTAAATCAACAATTAATCACTAACACCACCAACAACCTCCTCAGTACCACAACCACCATTACTTACAGCTGACATTTCCTCTGTGGTATACACCTGTTCAGCTGAGTCTGCTCTGCCTTTAAGGTTTCAGCTTGTGACAAATGAGCCTGTCCCTGTTTACCCTCAGGAACCGCTAATTTCAAACCCAGGCCTCCGTAATTTTTAAATACATTTTCCGTCAGGTGTTTACTTTTTCCATCTGCTGGTAGCTGCTGCTACCAGCAAGACGAGAAAGAGGGGATCATTGCACCTTATTGTTTATCAAAAACTACATTAATTAAAGCCTCTAAGAAATGAGAAAGGAGGAGAGGAGAAAGTCTGAATCAAACTGAAATTTGAGTCTCAGGGCGATAGACTTGGTGCCAGGATGGCAAGAACGTTAAAAAAAAGGAACAGACAGTAACAAGGGCAGAGACAAGGAGAAACACTTGAGAGAAAATAAATGAAGAAGAAGCATTTAGGATAGAAAACTGCCAGCAGAGAGTGAAAAATAAAAGTAGGTAAACAGAAATGTGTGGGAGTACCATAGACAAAAACGAGTGCACAATGAGAGAATATAAGTGATGAGGTGAGGCTGCTGCTCGACAGACGTGTCGAGCTTGATGTATGGGCCTCTTATCTTCCAGGACCAAATGCATTATCAAAAACACTGAGACAACATGTCAATATGTCTCACTGTGAGTACATGAGTAACAAAACTGGTGGGTGTCAGTGTCTCCGAGTCATGCCTGAAAACTCTCATTCCTGTGGTGTGCATTACATGGGGGGGGGGGGTCTAAGAAACCATGACAACTGAAATGTGATGTCTTAAAGTTAGATTTAGTGGGAAACGGCAAACCACACAGCATGGCCCTGGTGCAATCACGGCACAACAAAGCCAAGCATTGTCTACCACTTTATGTAATATTACATCAATGAAACCTCACAGTAAAGCTCTAATAATAACAAGTTTCATCTGTGATTTCTTGTGTTGTGAGGCATTTGAAGCATGGCAATACATGAATAGATGAGCCAATGCTGTGAAGGCTAAAAACAGAATTATTGCATTATCAGGTGACTTTGCAAAGGCAGTGCAGTTTCATCTTATTGTCATACTGATTGAATGAAGGCTAGGAGTGATGACATAGCAGCAGGGAGTGAGAGGAGAGTTTATCCTCTGGCCTCAAGGAAGGACAAAGGACAATGGCTCTGAGTGCACAGAGAAAGAATATATAAACATCTCTCCGCTCAACTCTTTTCCGTGCTTATACAATCATCTGTTCCTTCCATTCATTGCCAGTATAAACCTTACTTTACTTTAATGCTTTGAACAATGGGATGAGGAAAAGGGAGAACTTGAAAGCCTGTCAGGCTGGGTTTGAGGTCTCAATGAGGTTCTTAATGAAAGCCCATCGTACTGTTTGTCCGTCTGTTTGACAGTAAATTACGACAGAGCAGCTCAGCTTGGTGGAATAAGACAAAGATCATGTGCTTTTGAGCTATTTTTTGCTTGACAGGCTTACTTAACAGTTTTGGCTGTCCAAGTCAAATCTCAAGATCCTTGGGGAAAGTCCAGGTCAAGTCACTGTAGATCTTTCAGGTCTCTGATTGCTAACTATTAAATGACGCTGCATTTGAACATATTCCTTTTGAAAGTTGTATTAATAGTGTTTTTACATTGCTGAAACCATGTCCCTTTAATCCATTGGCCTAATAATTAAAGATTGTGTTACGTTTGGACAGAGTCAGGCTGACTGTGTCCCTCTTTTCCAGTCATAGCTAAACTAAGCTAACTATGCTGTTGATTGTAGCTTCATATTTACCGTACAGACGTGAGAGTGTTTCCACTTATTTCACTTCCACCTGTCATTTCGCATTATGTCTAACTATTCCTTTAAGTTCAAGTTAGTTAAGTTAAGTCAAGTACAAGTCCTCATTTCTGTGATTTAAGTCTGAGTCGAGTCCAAGTCTCAGGTTAACAGCTCTGGCTTCACCACTTTTGTCAGAAGCATCACATGTGATGTGCAACATGAACCACCAGGTCATTATATGTCTTTACAGTGGCAAGACAGTGACTTACGGTGTTGCCTGGCAGTTTTTTAAGGACAGTTTCCCAGGGATTAGGTAGATTGACGGCCCCTTCATCCTGGTTTAATGTTCTGTGGGTCAATTTCAAGATTTCTATGGCTTCCATAATCCACCAGTGCTACTTGATACTTTATGACGAGACAGTTCTCGTCCCCTCCTAATCCACAGTGTGGTTTGTTCCCATGCAATGATCTGAGATTGCAGACTTCATGTTTTCTTGGCTGGCTTGTTTTAGTTTCTCTGTATTTGGAATGTGTGCTCCAGAAGTCTCCTTTTCACACTTGTTTCATGTTGTCTTTTCCCGGTTCCAAAAGCTTAGCCTGTCTCACAAACATATGTTTTTGTTCCAAGAGGACAGATACAGGATCTTATAAATTACGTCACTTTGCTTCTCACTGTCAGATTTGTCCTTGGATTGTACTGTGCATCAGCACCTGTGATGATTCTAGGAAAGGCGGTAGAGCTACAGTCAGAACTGTCAGGGTAAACAAACAAATACGCTAGGCTGTCAGTTTCGTACATCTGAGACTAGTTGAACCTTTTCCAAATAAGATCATATCAAGAATTGCTATGAAAATAGGAAAAATACACACTGGAGTTACATCTACAGTATCAGCTATACTTCAAAATCACAAGTCAGCTGGTTTTTATTTAGAGTTTTGCCTTTATTTTACAATTGACAGTCTAGAGCCAGAAAGGGTATTACATGTAACAAAAGTCCCACAGCCAGGAATCACATTAGATCTTGACTAAAGGAACAGTCTTTACCCCCTCACATGCATCTAAATTGTTTTCTACAGCCCCTCAGTTGTCAACATTCATTCTAACGCAGGCTTCATGTTTGCATTTGTCACCAGTGATAATGATAATGTCCTCCTTTATGGTCCCTGTTCCTTAAACATTCATATAAAATGCGCCTTGCTGTGCTGCACAACACACACACACACATCTCCTTTACTGAATCATGACATTCAGCTTCTGACACTCGCCCACATTTCAGTTATCCTTGGGAGGAGACAGAGCTGGCAGTCTCACATCGGCCATCCAGGGACAGTGCGGCAGGCAGGCAAGCAGCTCTACTACAGTAGTGGCATGGCAGGTTCAGCTGAAGGAGAGGCACTGACACACATACTAATGAGACTCTACGCAGCGCAGTGACCAAGCGTATGCAGGAGGATCTGGCAGAAACAATCACACAGCTACCAGAGAGCATATTGCCTCGTAGAAACCCTCCTCTCTCCACCATTCATAAAAAAGAAGTTATTTGCTTTCTTCTGTTTCCATCTCAATCCTCTCAACTTTTGACAAATCTGATGCGCACTAAGCATTCACAACAACACAGCCCCAACAACAACGACCACACATCAATCTTGTTACCACAGGAACAACAACCACTGTTGGTCAGTTAGTTCAAGAATATCCTGCAGGCAGAGCACAGACTGTCTGCTAAAGTATTTCAATTACAAATGACTGAAATGAAATGAATCCACTACTACCACTATATTCTTCTCCTTGAGGACTAACAAACTGCCATGGATAGAGACAAAGAGATACATCTTTATTTTATAAAACTGGACTCTAGAGGCACTAGAGAATCCCTAGCAGCAAGACATAAAAACCACATTTCATTCAGTATTATCAATAATAGAGGTAGTCTATAGTCCATATTATGAGACTACTTATCCCGACCTCCCTGGAGTTTGTCGCTCTATAGCAACATCACCTGACTTGCTCCTTTGCTCCGGCCACCAGAGGGCTTTGCCACTTGAACATAAACATGTGTCGTTTTGGGGCACTTGCTGGAACGACTGATACTGTCGTTCTTTTTGGGAGGACAGTCTCTAATTGATTGCAAGGAAAATCAGGCAAAGTCTACCGTATATACACCGATCAGCCATAACATTATGACCACTGACAGGTGAAGTGAAGAACATTGATTATCTCGTTACAATGGCACCTGTCAGTGGGGGGGATATATTAGGCAGCAAGTGAACATTTTGTCCTCGAAGTTGATGTGTTGGAAGCAGGAAAAATGGGCAAGCGTAAGGATGTGAGCGACTTTGACAAGGGCCAAATTGTGATGGCTAGACGACTGGGTCAGAGCATGGCGGCAGGCGGCCAAGGCTCATTGATGCGCGTGGGGAGCGAAGGCTGGCCCGTGTGGTCCGATTCAACAGAAGAGCTACTGTAGCTCAAATCGCTGAAAAAGTTAATGCTGGTTCTGAGAGAAAGCTGTCAGAACACACAGTGCATCGCAGTTTGATGCATATGGGGCTCCGTAGCTGCAGACCAGTCAGGGTGCACATGCTGACCCCTGTCCACCACCGAAAGCGCCTACAATGGGCACGTGAGCATCAGAACTGGACCACAGAGCAATGGAAGAAGGTGGCCTGGTCTGATGAATTACGTTTTCTTTTACATCATGTGGATGGCTGGATGCGTGTGCATCGCTTACCTGGGGAAGACATGGCACCAGGATGCACTATGGGAAGAAGGCAAACCGGTGGAGGCAGTGTTTTGGGCAATGTTCTGTTGGGAAACCTTGGGTCCTGCCATTCATGTGGACGTTACTTTGACCCATACCACCTACCTAAACATTGTTGCAGACCAAGTACACCCCTTCATGGAAATGGTATTCTCTAATGGCAGTGGCCTCTTTCAGCAGGATAATGCGCCCTGCCACACTGCAGAAATGGTTCAGGAATGGTTTGAGGAACACGACAACGAGTTTAAGGTGTCAACTTGGACTCCAAATTCCCCAGATCTCAATCCAATCGAGCATCTGTGGGATGTGCTGGACAAACATGTCCGATCCATGGAGGCCCCACCTCGCAACTTACAGGACTTAAAGGACCTGCTGCTAACGTCTTGGTGCCAGATACCACAGCACACCTTCAGAGGTCTAGTGGAGTCCATGCCTCGATGGGTCAGGGATGTTTTGGCGGCAAAAGGGGGACCTACACAATATTAGGCAGGTGGTCATAATGTTATGGCTGATTGGTATATATATATATATATATGCAAAGACAGATTATGAAACAATGGGCCCTGGGCACTGACACTCTTTGGTGATTTTACAGGCCCATTCAGTAAACCATTAATGTGTATATGTTTATGCATAGCTCATGTAACATATAAAACAAGAAAATTATTTCCTTATTTGGTGTATTAACAAAGCTTTAGGGTCATTTCTGTGTTTTGTCCAAGCTCAGTTTGTGGCAAACATAAGTGTTACTATGTCAATACATTTCTACAAATTGGGTTTTAATAAGGTTAGAAGAAAATAAGAAAAAGAAAATATATATTCAAGTGGAAAAAATGGTTGATTTAACAAATATTATTATTATTTTCGCACATACAACAGTAGGGTCTGTGAAACTCCAGACAATGAGGATGTTAGGATGTAGGTTAAAAGCTGTGAGCACCATTTCCTTTCATCTCCATTGTATTGGGGTGGAGGTAGAAATCTCAGAGAAAGACATCTCAAAATCTGGACAAATAAAACCAAAACTATCTGCAGGGCTAGATACGACTGTTTTTGTCATTTGAGTGAATCGACCCATTAACAAATTAGACTATGCGCTGAAAGAAGTTTCCTACCAGTTTCATTTCTCACCTTTACATTCATGAATATTCACTTCAAAAGTCATGTCATTTTTTATTCAGTTTGATCAGTATCGTAAAGTGTATTTGCTTCTAAAGTATGTGAAGTTTGAGCAGAAGAGAGTGATGAGGCAGACTCGGGGGGGGTTTGATGCATGCGTACTGTGATTTTTCACAGATCTGCACTGTGTTTGCTGAAGCTAACACTCCTCCCAGTGCAGAGGTGTTGTATTCCCCATGTTCCATTCCTATGATGACAACACCTCCTCTGTCAATTCCTACTCCACATTGATTAGATGTCATACTGGGAAACAAGCAAGAGGGTAAGCACTTATGGCTGTGAAACACATATGCACTGCAGGCCTGGTACATGTATGTATGTGTGCTTATGTCAGCTCATTGTGTTTAATGTGTGTAATGAAGAGTCTAACCTTGTAACTGAGACATACATTTGGTCCCAGTGAGATTTCAGTGGGTTTCTCTGCAGTAAAGTGTTTCTTTCAGGTACACTGTCGGCCATGACACAGATGACTGGGCATACACACCGCTCTCTGGATATGGAGTAGTCTTGCATTTTATGTGAGCAGTGTTAAATTATGGACTGATAAAAGACAGCCGCTGTGGTTGTGAACTTCATCTGCATACTGTATGCCATAAGAGAAATGGAATGATCTTCCAGTTAAATACCAGTCCATGTCAGGAGCTAATCTTTGCTTTAATTCAGTGAGTAAGTCGGTATTGTCCATCAAATTTATGCTTTCTTTTAGTTTGATTTCTTAAGGGTCCACTCCATTTTAAGAACTTGATTTAAATCATTTAGCTTCTGTCTTAGAAGCGAGAAGTCAGAGAAGAATGGAATTCAGCTAAGCTCCTGGAGTAATGGTAGCAAAACTCCACTCAACAGCTCATTGAATAATGTATCAACTATGAAGCAGCTCTAGATCTCAGCTTGATGCATTCAGATGGTTTAAAATTGTCAATCTTCACGTAATTATACTTCATGCCATAGTTATTTCTCACAGTGAATCGGAAAATTCTCAATCTTATGCAATTTAAATCCCTCAAACAGCTTTATTTGCATTTGTGTATTCCTGTATACATGTGCTTTGCTTTGTAATTGTCACTGCAGCATAGTTGGCCCAGAGGGTAGTTCCCTTTGATATTATAAAAATACATGCGCACAAAAGACAGCTGTTAGAATTTCTTTTCAGATTTACACTGGGAAGTGACACCGTTTCACTTTGTATTTTGTTGCTCAAAGCACATTTATTGGCCTTGGATGAAAGCAGTGAGGACTGTGAAGGTTGATGGCTGTCAGCTCATTAATCATATTTTCAGGGGGAGAGTCCTCTTGGAAGATGCTTCACTGTTCCACAAAGCAAATACACTGCTTGAGATTGTATGCAGGGCAAACCCATTGAGTCAGATTTTTTTTTTCTCTCTGCCTCTGGTGGATTGAGACTAGTGCAGTGCCCATTCGAGGCGTGGCCGTTCGGAGCGCGTGTCCGTTCAGAACGGGTCGATTGCTTGGCTGCTTGCAGCGCTCTCGAGAACCGCTCATCCGATAGACTTCACACTTGACACTGCACCCCCTTGGGTCCTCAGCAATACACCCGCCAAGTGTGGAGTCGATCGGATGAATGGTTGTCGAGATAATCGAAAGACAGACAGACAGACAGACAGACAGACAGAAACTCCTTCCTTATGTTAGATCAAAGTGGCTCTCTGTGTCTCTGTGCTCAGCAGGCTAGGAAGCTAACTTGGCCACAACGCTGCAAGTAAAGGTGTCCAAAATTCAGATTTTTATCCTCACATGTTACACAGATTGTAGATATCCTACAGTCTATTAGTGTTGGACAGTATTACAGAATGACACCTTACAATAATGTGACAAAAAACTTTTGTCAGTGACGAGTAGTTATTGTAATTATATTCCAGTTATATATTAAGGGATCCATTATATATCAATTGTAATATCAATTATTACAATTTGACATTCAATAGTTATACTATAGTTAATAGTCCAAGTAACTCCGCTACTATTTATTTGCTGTTTTACCAGGAGCTGGATCAGAGGATTGTTCCGTTTTGTCTCAGTGTGTTCAGGAGATAGACTGGTTCGGGACCTGTTAGCTCATGGTGCAGGGCTTGAGGCAGCTAGCTTCCGTTGAAAGAGGAGAAATATGCTTGAAATGAAATAGTCTAAAGGCCTGGTCACACGAGAAAGTGGCACTGCGAAATGAAATTGCGTGTTTTTGTGCAATATTTGGTTCTACAGGCTTGGTGACGTAGTGATTAGTAGTTCAGGAGTGGGTGAACTACTGGAGCTGGAGAGCTAAACACAGGCTGCAGTGCTAACACACTAGCCAGCTGGAACATGCTAACACTAGTCAGTCATAGCTCCCCAAGCTTCTTTCTCTCTCTGTACTGTAGTTTACTTCTGTCTGACCTTTTGTTCTCAGGATTGCACATTATATTCAATAAAGAGTTTAATTAAAGAGGGAAATATGCTTTCACCTTCACAATGTCACCAACGGGGCAATAAGTTCACACGGTTTATTCAAAGAACGTATTTGTTCTTCCTTATTCATCCTTTCTCAGAACTGTGTGTAAACCATGTCTGCGTTGTAGAGCAGTTCATACTCATCATAGACAAGCTACGATAGCTTCCTCCATTAATTACTCTCAAAGGTCAGTATTGTCAAGACAGCTTTCTACTGGTCAATCAAATCAAATTCAGCAGGTCAAAGTTCACCAAAGTTGAACTCGACATGAAAAATTGGTGTGGATTTCCTTTGCCCTCATGATTGAATCCTGTGATTGCTGCAATTCCAGTGAAATGAATTGATTTTGCTGCAAAATTTTGCCATTATAAATGCTGGTGTGACCAGATCTTATGTCCAAAGTTGTGTTGTCTACAGGTTTTATCTTCTTACAAGCCTGCATTCAGGAATCACCTGATTTTGTCAAAGGATTGGTGAACCCCACTACTTCACTGTAGGGACAGGACTTCTGGAGAGCTGTGTGCAGTCACTGGGGCTGCTCACCTCCAAACGCTTGTTAAACCACAATGTCTCATTTTATCTCTATGATTTTTTTTGTTCATTCAGAAAGGGCAAATAAAACATGTAGTGTGAGTTAACTCAAACTACAAGATTAATATAAAAGTACAGTGTCCGCCCAGCTTAAGAGAAAGTAATGTGACAAGTAATGTGTCATGTTTTAAATAAGTAATAAATAATGAGTAATTACATTACTACAAGTTGCACTTTCAGTGAAATATTTAATGTTTTGGTTTCAATCACATATTTAGTATAAAGTATGTAACCTTAACCTTCATGCCATGTTTGTCTATTTTGGAACTTTAAATGGATTAAATCCTTCACCGAGACAGTTCTCAATGTTTTAGTGCCACAGCAGCTCTGCAGATCTAGTATTTTCAAGGAGGACAATGATAATAGAATCAAACAGAGGTACAGTATTCATAAATAAGAAAATGCATCAATTATATCAAGGACCACCCATGTCCTTGAGTATAGTTAAGTATAGTTTTAGCAGGGCTTTGGCGGTTTAGTATGTATTTAGTTCTTGTTTTAGTAGTTTTGATAGAGGTGTATTTTTATTTTTAAAGATGCAGCAAAAGAAATCCAGAAGAGGTGATGTGCATGTATAATTTTGCAAACTAGTATTGTGTGATGCAAATTATTAGAGAGGTACTGCACATTTGCACATGTTTTTTGAGCTGTAAACTAAATGATATGACTGTACTGTGATGAAACACATCACTGCTGGTGTTAATATTGACATTTCTTACCAAATGTATAAAATCTGCATTTCATGGGTTGAAAATGGCTCAGCACGCTGTTTTAAATCAGCCCTGAACCTACGAGGCCAATGCTGACATAGAGTTGACTGGTTGGGACCGGTCTACGTCATGAAATTTATTAAAAAAAGACTCAATCAGTGTGAGTCAGTCTCCCCTGTGTCCCCTGACCCACACACTACGTAGCCACGAGGTTGCGCCCCCTACAGTGTTATGTTGTTCCCTCACTAGTTGCATTTTAGAAATTAGCAGGGAGAGAGGGTTCTAGCTGAATTTGAGGGTATAGTTACACTTTAAGTAAGAAGCTGCATGTAAACAAAAAAACATACAAAGAGTATTCACCCCAATTTTAAAATTAATTTTAGTGTTAGAAATTCACAAAATTGTTCTAGTGGAAAGTCCAGAGTTATCTTTTATTCATTCTTTCTTTATTTTGTAATTTCATGTCACGTCGTGTCATATATGTTAACATGTTGGTCTCCAATGGTTATCCAAACCATGGTACAGATAATATAAGAAGTAAAAAGCAGTGTGTACTGTATGTGTGTGAATGCGTTCAGTGTGAACACAATATATTCTTCTTCACTGCAGCCTTTTCTGTTCCTTGACACCAAAAACAGCAATGCTGTGATGATGGAGCATATATTCATCTCTTTGTAAATATAAAAGAACAATAATTATATGTATCAACTTGAGTCATATAAAGCCTGCAGCAGCAGCTGTGTTAAAACTTAAAACTTTAGTGTTGCTAATACCTCTCACAGGCAGCAGTTATTCTCTTACAATCATGTTATCTCTTTATGAGTTCTAATTCCCACTTAAAAACTTGTTTCAGACTGCTACGACTCTCACTTACTAGTAATTTCAATTTCTGTGGAAGGTGTCATTTAGACTAATCTGTGACATTCATTATGCCTTCTTAATTAGCCACCCACGGTTTCTCTGGAAAATTAGTAATATCAAACTTTCACAGATGTAAAAACGCAGATGACTTCACAAAAAAAGAACCTCCCCTTAGGAAAGACCAAAGGAGACGATTCTTTTATAATCCTTCAGACAGTAAAAGCTTATCACAGGCTAAATACTCCTTCAATTAAAAAAGAGAAATGTGTGAAATCATGGTTTTAAAGCTCGTAAAACTGAGCTGTACAGTCAAAATAACACCTAAATGTTATTTTTGTAATCTGACCAAGTTAACATGGTTCATTGACTACACAATAAGTAGTGCTTTCTCAGTGAGTGAAATGTGGAAAGGTAACAACATCTAATTTTGAATCTGGAAAATGCTGTTTCATCCGAATTTGGAGGAAGCTGCAGTTGCTTCCTTTCAGCACAGATGTTATTCTCTTTTTCTCTCCCGGTTTTGATAAGCACCGCACTATTCCTCCTCCGTTTTTCTCCTCTCCACTCAGCTACAGTACACTCACCGTCCTGTGAGACAATCAGACAATCAAAAGATGTTTACCAGCCATTAAGAGTTTCTGCTTGCCTTGATGAGAGAGGAAATGAGGAGAGTGGAAAGAGAAATCAACAACTTTGGAGACAAGATGCTTAATTGTTTTTACTCCATTTTGACATTAATTAGGTTGAAATATAGTGGGCAGAGTGTGAGAGAAGAGATGGCTCCAACTGGGAGTTAGAAGGTAGACGGTGAGACTTATCTCCAGTGCTTAATTGTCTATCATGGGCCTCTAGGTGGGCGCTCTGCAGCAGAAATACTGTACCTACTGTCTGACAATTAGAATTTACAGTATATCCGCTGACAGGATGAGTCTGGTTGTTCCATCACTGTAGGTATCTAAGCATGATAATGAATGCCAGCCTGTCCATATCCAAATACATTTTGGAGCAAACGTAATTGGGCTATTATACACTTGATGTAGGGGAAAGATGGTGCTTCAAGTCAGCAAGACCTTTTAATAGTTTAAAAAGACCATTATCTTACCCTAACCTTAAAGGGAAACTCTATTCGATCGAAATAATTACCAAAGGTTTTGGAATGCTTGTTTTTGCCACTGACAGGCTCAGCCTGTTATTCGAAGTGTCTGACAGCATTATGGAAAGGATCCCTAAAGAGACAGACCATTTTGTTAAGATCCTTTTGTCTTACTGCAACAACTCAACCTCTCGCGAGATTTCAGAGCGAGAATTTCCCTTGAGCAAGACTTTCTGTTTCTGGTTAAACAAAAATACTGGAGTTTCCATTTAACCAAGAGCTTTGGTGGGAGTGGTTATTAAAAGAATACGTTAAGATACATTGACAGTGGACATTTGCAGATATGTTCAATAAGAGACAGGGTAGCCATTTCTCAACAACAACTGAACAGATTGCCATGAAATTTGGTGTGGATATTCATAGTCTCCTCTGGATGATTCCTAGTAATTTTGGTGACCTTTCCTGTAGCACCACCAACATGCTAAACTTGTACACAAGAGATATTAAAATCGAATGGGCAGATTGCCATGAGAATTACTGGGCACATCAACTCTTTATTCCCACGTAACTTTAGGATGTCTTAGAATTTAATATCAAGGATTCCATCAAATTTGCTTATCACATTCCAGGGTGATTGACCATTCCTTTAGCATTACCGGGACTAAATTTATATTTTTAGCTGTTGAGAATGGCAAAAATCATCATTGTGTTGTTTGTTCTACACAACACCGTATTGTGTAGAACAACACTGTATTGGTGCTGCTAGACGGTCTTTTTCCTCAATTGAGTATAAACAAGGGACATTAGAAGTACAGAGCATAGTGTGAGGAAAAAACCCTAAGTAGATCTTATTCATTATCTGTACCTAAATAATCTACAACAGTTTTCACCTTATCAAAGATAGGTAACTTATGTAAAAACAGCATAAAAAAAACAGGTAACACTTACTTAGGAACGACCTGATAATTAATTAATCGTTAATGAGTTGTTCCTGAATATCCTTTAATAGCCTTTAATAGTTAAATAGTTATAAGTCCAATCAAAACTTCCATAAAGTAATGGCCAGATAATCATGAAGTAATGAAGGACTACACTGTAACTACTCAGTATGATGTACCACTTTGCACAAACAGAGTAACTAATTATTAAGTAATTAGTAATGAATGAGTGGCTACTAGTGGCTTCAGAGCTAATCAGGAACAACTTATGAAGGAAGTGGTTGTTATTCCGATTCATGGATACTTATGAACTAATCATTACCTAATGATTCATTAATATAGTATCTCCCAGTCATTTGGTAATCAGCATCGAACACAAAGTACAGCTGAGGCTGATGGCAATGTAATTTGTTTTGCAAGTATTTAGTTGTAAAACCCAAAGCATTGGAAAACTTGAAATTTTGACCTAGTCAGAGAATCACCAAAGTTATTACAATTCATCCTGTGGGAGGCATGAAATTTCATGGCAATCCATCCAACAGTTAATATCAACCTGCTGGTGGCAGACTTCATCCTCTGGGACCATGAATGCCTGAACCAGATTACATAGCAATCAATCATAAAAAAAAATTGTAATTGTAATCAATTTGTAAAAAATATTTTACTTTGGACCAAAGTTGTGGACCAGCCAACTGACACTGCCATAAACTAAAATGTTGGTGGTGATATATACAGTATATTGCATTTCTGGATTCCTGTTAATGCTTCCTTTGTAATTCCACTGATGGTTAAATCCTGATGATATGTTGCCACATCCTAATATTTTCCTCTGTAGTGGATTTTAAAAGCACAGACTTCACTATGCCCAACAATGATGATATCATGAGGCTGAGATGACCGCCCCCTTAGAGTCTGATTCTGTAAATAATACTATAAAGAGTACAGTTTAGACCGGCTCTATATGAAAAGTGTCCTGAGATAACTTCTGTTATGATTTGGCGCTATATAAATAAAATCGAATTGAATCATGATGTTAACGTCAGCAGCAATGTCAAGCAACTACACAGAGAAATATTTATCATTGCGCAGGCTGAAACTCATATTTCTCCATGTCTCAACAGAATGCCTCAACAAACTGACCCACAGCCTCAGGCTTTGGTCTATAGCACCACCAGCTGTGCAGAGACTAATCAATTAGGTCAATCTTTCCACGACTGGTGACCGATAAAGTTCAATAAAAGTAATAAAATACTTATGAGTGGACTGGCAATTGAGCATAAACATTTCTGTGGGATAAAAACAAATCCCTATGGCCATACTCATGAGCATCCAATGGAGCACAACAAGTAGGTATTGATTTTTGGTTTTCTTTTTTTTATTATTTTCCGAAAAGACTCATGTAAAAGTGATATGATCTCTGTTGGGCCTCAGGAGGATCGAGACATTCAAAAGTCCTATGGCTATATAAAATATTTGTAACTAAAAGCATCATGAGGGCAGTAAAACAAATAAGTCATGGGAAACTTTAACAACAGAAACATGGACGTTAAAATAAAGAAAAAGAGTTTTCTTAAGCTTGAGATCAGCCACCTAACCAAGACGTCCTCTGGCTAGTACACTCTTCCTTACCAGCAAGCATAGTGTGCCTTTTCACACACAGATGACCCTGGACTTTTACTGCATCTATACAATATGCAGAGTTCAGAGATTGAGAATCAGAAGGTACACAGAAAAGTTTAAAAATGGAAGAAAAATATCTTATGATGTCGAAAGTGAGGAAGGTAGTTTTGAGAAAGTTCTGTTTTTACAGCAATATCAGTTCTGAACAGATAAGACATAACTATAGTTCAGTCCAGACTGTGGTTTGACAAAACCTTTCTGTTTTTAACCATGCTAGCGGCACGACTCTGGGGATGGCAATGTGAGTCAGTCTGTCGGTCCACCACTTTGGTCCAGACTGAAATATTTCAACAACTATTGGATGGATTGCCGTGACATTTTCTACAGACATTCATGGTTCCTAGAGAATGAATCACAATGGTGTTGGTAATTCCCTAACTTTTTCTCTAGCGCCACCATGAGGCTCACATTTGTAGCTTTGAGTGCCATAGATGGAATGCCATGAAATTTGGCGCATATATTCATTTTTTCTTTTTACAACAAGAAAGACTTCAAAACTAATGATATTCCCATTGGCCTCAGGTGTACTTTTTGTTAATTTCTAATTAGCAAATATTACACGCTAAACTATGATAGTGAACATGGTAAACAAACATCAGCATGTTAGCATTGTCATTGTGAGCATGTTAGCATGCCAATGTATCTAACACAGCCTCACAGAGCCACTAGCATGGCTGTATACTATGGCTGTAGACTCTTTGTCTTATTTGTTCCCTCTAAATGATTTAAGTACATTTTTACTCCTAACAAAGTGCACCTGGAGGAGGACTGAGACTTTAATTACCAGGTGTCTTAGTGCATTACTTGGTGCCATTCTTTATGGGATTAAAACATTCTCATCTCATTAGTATTCACAAACAAGTGTCAAGTTACATAACTCATAGCACACAATGCACAAATAAATGCAGTGATTTGTATTTGTAAATATGTATCTCTGCCTCTAATTTACCACTTGCATATCATCACTTGCACGTCAACTTAGCATTTTTTCAATGGAAATATATTTGTGAATCTCAACCCATTTGTGTGGATTCTTTTGTACCGTGCTGTATCTCATAAAATCCACAAATGCAGGGAGCATGTGACTCGTAAAATGTCATGTAAAACCAAGGCACAAATAAGTGCAGAGTCATTTGTATCCGTAATCCATAATTTGAATAAATGTAAACTGACTTGAAAACAACATTCATCAATAAATGCCTCTTTTAAAAAAGCACAAACATTTGACCAAGACATGGTCACATCTCCATTTGCATGGCTTAATAGCATTCACAATCCTTAAATTCATTTGCGAATCGTCAACTTAGCATTTTAAACGAAATGTATTTGTGAATCTCAACGTATTCGTGTGGATCCTTTTGAGACTGTTGTACCGCGTGCGTCACACAAAATCCACAAATGCAGGGGAGACCAAGTGCTTTCCAGTAGATGGCGGTAATGCAACATTAATAGGTGCCAACTGCTCTTAACTAAACAGAAGAAGAAGCTTTCGCCTTTGATCCATGGATGTATTATAAGTATATATACATATATAATACACTGCAAATTCTAAGCAGATGGTTATGCTGGTTTCAATGTTTTCTGCTCAACTGTCTCCCTTCAATGGTTCGTCAGTTTCATTGATCTTAAGTGACAAACAGTGCAATACAGCCTCAAAAATGCAGTTAATCCCATAACCTGGAATGGCCTGAAATTGTGCATGTCTGTGTTAGCTTTGATTTTAGGGAGACTGGCCTTTAACATAAGGCAAAGAAAAATCTTTTATCTCTCTAACAGCGCCACAGTATTCTGTCTCTGGTGTATGGAGCGACTCTCAGCTGCAGAGAGCAGATGTTTGCATGAATTAAATATTTGTTGAGGCTGAGCAGTGGGGTACCGAGTGCAAAGCCATTTTTCTGTCACCTCTTAAAAAATACATACACACAATAAAGCACAATACCTGAAATACTGTAGCCTACATATCATGGAGATGCTTTACATTATTTATCGCACAGTAGAGCATTGCTCTAGGTCACAAGCATCACTGCCAGTGACAACTCACAGTGGAAACCTCCAGATTCTTGTTACATGTATCATCTATACAGCAAATGAATGAGAATAGGAAATTGCTTTTGCATGCAGCTACAGTATGCAATTAACATTCATGGTGGAGGAAGAGAAACAGAGTCAGAGCGTTATGGCAGACCTCCTGCTGTGGTTCTACATAATTGATGTACCAGAACCCTTAAAATACACTGCGTTCAGACTTGAAGACACACTGGTGTCATTTAGAGAACTGCAGTTAGCGGTTGTTGGTAATGTATCGGACAGACCGCAATGAGCTCAGTCCAAGGTCAGGACTTCTGTGGGATTAAAAAATCAATAGGTTTGTCTTGTTTCTGGATCGGTGCCATTGAAGGCAACTCTTCTGTTTGTGCACCTTGGAAATGTTTGTTGGCAGTGGCAAAAGATGATAACTTGATGATGACTTGTTCATATGTATATTCAACGTGAATAAAACCTGCAAAAACACCAATAAACAACACACAATCTTAAGATACAACATTTTATTATTGTCAGTCTTAAATATGAGCACACACTTTGCATCAAGAAAATACATATGAACCAACAATCCTTTACAGTGCAGGGACACAAATAGCATGATGTCCCCTTCCACTTGGGAACAATCCAATCTGAAGAGAGTCCTGTGAACTTGTAGCCAGGCAAAGGGAAGAATTTTATTTATGTGAATCATCCAAAATAAATCCCAACAGACCTTGAGACTACTTCATGCGTCTGCTATGATAATCCCCTGGTAGCTGAGACAAAGGTTTGATTTCTCATGTCTAACCAAAGTTCACATCCAAAAATGATCTCTTCCAAACTCTGATGCAAATCACACAAATGTCACAAAACACCTAAAATTAATAGTAATATCTGGTAGGTGCAATACAAGCTCAGTCATTTTTCTTAAATGGTATCAAATTTTCTCCAAAGACTGCTCTCTTGCCTTGCACATATGGAGACAAAAAAAAGAAATATACCCATAGCTTTTTTTTTCTCAACTCAGCCCATGTTCCAACTGGGCCCATGTTTGCTTGGGTTGAGAGAGAGAATGAGTCCTGTAATCCTTACGCAGTCTTCAAACAGACAATGGAATTGGTCATATCAACATAAATATGCAGCACTACTGCCAAAATATAAGGCTTCATGGGCTGTGATTCAGAATTGGCTGACTGGAGTCTGACAGAAAGAGGAAAAGTTATGTGTATTCAGGCCTTCTCAGTGGAGTTTCCTAGCTGAACTTTGGGGGTGGAACAGAAATATTTTACTCGCATATTTCCAAGATCCTCTCCCCAGATTCCTAGGTTTTATCATTATAGGTTTGGCTTGAATGGGACTTGCAGTGTGTCTTGCATATCCTTTTTAAAAGTCATGCTTGGTGGGAGTTTGGAGCATTTGCATTTGCTCTAATAAGACAGCACAGAGGCAGACATTTTTAATGGCATGCAGAACGAAACTGAAGTACAACTGCCTATTGTTTGTCTGAGAGATGATGAAATCTTTTCAATTATGGAAGTTGCTTATTTCCCATTGAAATAAGTATGTCAACTCCTGCTGTGTTCGGTTTGCCTGACCGTGATGCATGTTATATGCACCTGTTGGAATCGTACAGCATAGGAAGAAACAATCAATGTGCAATTTTTAACTTTATTTAACTGCTGAAGAGAGTGGTGGCATAAACAGGTTGCTACTGTATTTAGCAAAGAGCTGCAATCATCACACTGGTGAGACTTATATCCTCTTCAGTTTTACAATGGAGGATGAGTCCAGTTAACAACAGAACAATATGAGGGCCAACTGAGAGCTTATTAGAGTTTTCTCAACTAAATGAGCCATAACATGGCAAATAGCTGCATTGTGCAAAACAAAACATCACACTGTCTCACTAAATGTAATGAGATTGTGTTTATTTAACTGCTCCGCACGCCAGCATGTCTAACCTTGAGGCAACCAGTGCCCATAATGCATCGAGAACACTGGTGCTAAGTAATACAAAAGGCCTCCGGTCAAAAAACAATCCAAATTAAGCCTTTAAAGAAGCAGTCTGCGTAGGTTTTCTCCACATGCTTCCTTTTGTTACACATTTGTAACAGCAGGGATTTGAGAACAAGGAAATGAAGATGAGACTTTTCTGTTAGCTGCATGGGGCTCAGACCAAGGCCAAAACTTTAGGAATATGATCCAGCAGGATTTCCAGCAGAAATCTGACAGGTGCTGACTGTTTTCACTGAAGAGGCAGAGTAACACATCCTCAGATCACAGATTAGATCGCTCTTTGCCTCTAGGTTGCTTCTTCAGCTCAATGCTTCACAGTTTGCAACATTTTGTCTGCGACCACAGATGTCATCAGAGTTAATAAAAAATAAGCTTGTTTGATATTGACAATTAGCAGGGTTCCTCTTAATGATGCATCTTAAGTCAGAATATTCATTTGCTCAATTTTGGTTTGAAGTCTGTAACGCTCAGTGCAGCCTCAACTCTGAATCGCTGCCATAGTGACCATATGGCATTGCTATTATTAGGTGAAGTCAGCTATATAACCACCTCCTTACCCATGGTTAGGTGTGGAAAAAGTGTTCATTTTCATTTCATCTAGAAATACCTGTTACATTTTGACATCAGCCCTTGGTTTGTACAGATCTGTCTATATTCTAAAGGTAAGCGCTGACATGGGTGTGTCCTCAGTAACAGTGTGCTTGTGCAAACATTTAGCTGTCTGCACTGTCCTTTCGGAAACCTGTGCAGTGCCGCGACACTCCGGGAGAAACAATAGTGACCATACAGCAGCGTGATGAAGCAAGGGTTTCTGTGAATGAGCCTTGCTTACATTGTAATTACAGCGCACACGAATGCATGTCCATGACCAGATCTCAATATTACTTTAAGGTGGTAATTGCCGTGCTGTTAAATAATTGGGCAAATTACTGTTCAGAGGTAGTAAAAAAGTAAAATAAATGACCCAGTTTTTACAATGTGTGCTTGGCTGTTCTACAAAAGAAATGTAGGCAGAAATATACAATAAATTGTATCACTTCAGTAGAATCTGTGGCATGTGTGTGTGTGTGTGTGTTTTTGTGTGAGAGAAAGAAGAAGCGAGGTGTGTGTCTTGTTAATTGATTTCCAGACAAACTGTTAGGCAGGTTGCGTTCACATTTGGCTCCTTTTCAACCGTTCAAGTGAACTCAAAGCGATGAGTGTGATTGTTTGTGCATATTGACAGCAACCACTTCACACAAACCCTTCTGAAGGGATCCCAGCACAGACCTCCTTGGTAGGTGATCTGACTTCAGTTAATCTTAAATGTGGTTAATCTTGTGGCAAAATTACTGCAAAATAGACGTGAGATCAGTGGTGCCATCCTTCAAGCCAGGATGGAATAATTACCATGTCATTTCCAAACATCACTGTGCTGGAGATGAATAATAGTCTGCAGTGTCTGTCTCTTTCTCTCTCTCTTTGTCTTGTGTGTGAAAACAAACCATGATTAGCCTGTCAGATTTAGCTGATGATTACCCTGATCCATTTCAATAATGGCTCTATCTGTTTCATGCCGTTTTAATTTGGATATTGGCTCTTTTTTCACATCAAGGAGCACAGACCTTGTTATCCCCAAGAGCCACAAAGGGGCTAAGTTCAAAAGGAAAAATTGAGGTGCACGTGGGTGATGGACTAGGACCTCACCAGAGCTGAGGCGAGCCAGGAAAAAAGATCAGAATTTTCTTTTAAGAGAGGAAAAGATGAACGTGAACAGAGCAGAGATCATTGGCTCTGGCTCGCTCTGCTCCTGTTGGGCCTGCTCAGTGTCGACATGTGTCGACATTTAAAAATAACCATATGTGAGAACACACTCAATCAGAGCTGTGGGTTCATAAGAGGCGCACCATTGCCCCACCATTAAACAGGCGCACACACTAATTTGTTTAAATTCACTGTTCCTGTTTGATGTTGTGTTAATGGAATCCTACAAATCCTTCAGTGCTGCACCCAATCCGGTGATGTGGAGTGCAGCTCTCATGGAAACCAACAGTCAATAGATGGTCGTGTTTGTACATCTACAAACACAAACACAGATGCATTTTGCAAGAGAGGCATTGTGTCTAAAAAATTCCCTCCCGCATTAGAAAACCAGGAGCCTAACATCAAATCTTGCTTTTTTGTTGTCACTCAGCTCTCTTCCACTGCTGGGGGGAACCTGAGTGTGGTCTGGCAGTCGGCGTGAATTGTTTGCCAACGCAAGAGATGTGAAAAAGATAAATTATTGGCTTTAGTTGTTGCTGCCTTGTTGTGAGAGGTTTCTGATTGTTGCATAAAGTCCTCACACTCACAAAAAAAGAAGGTAACGGAGGTCTGTCGTTTGTTTGCTGCCTCTCAAAACGCCAGTGGTACTCTGTCTGCACTGATCTTTTTCCCATAATAAAACACAGAGGTTTCTTGTTTTTTCCTGTCTTTTCTGGTAATGCAAGCTTTATATCAAGCATATGACAAGAGCAGCTGTAGCCTTTCTGCTCGGACATCTGATCAATCTCGGTTATTGGAATTGGCTCACATACTGTACAGTGAGCCTGCCTTTCTTTTCTTTTCAATAAAAGCTGGAAATGTCATGTTCAGATGAGCATTTCACAGTCATAAACCACATACTGTACATTTTGGTTTAAAGGTATCTATGATTTTAGATTTTTTTTTTTCCCAAATGACTCCCATGTTAAACCCATATTATAACACAACATGTTTACCCTCTTGTTTGTGAAAAGACAATATTATGGAAATAATGTAAATGTGTTTTGTTTGGTGTTGTTGAGACTAGAAAACAGAAATCCTATGAAGTATGGTGCTGTATAAACTGCTAAAGTCTTTGGGTTATCGGTGTCTAAATACATGCAAAAAGTGTTTATTTTCTATGAACATGATTTTACTGAGCGGTCTCTAACCCTCCAGTGCTGGTTTGGAACATGAACAGGAACATTTTGCCAAATAACTGCATTGTGTAGAAATGGCATGAACATGGCATGTTCACACAAGTAGCAACAGCATTAATAAATTTGCATTACTTAAGTCAGACGTTGACTCCAGTGGACTAAACTCTCTCTCCACTTTCAACTACTTAATATTAACATAATTATTCTTGACACCATTTTTGTGTACAATTGTACTGGGGGGAAAAAAGACAACAAAGACAAAAAACTAGGATATTTGTCCTAAATAATTACAACTTCATATTTTCCCATCTCAAAAATATTTAAAATTAAACAAAATTGAAAAAATTAAATGAAAAGATTAGCCTAACACAATTGCAAGTATATCACTATAATGCTGAGAACAAAAATACGTGAAGGTCAAAAACAATTCTGCTTTCAACAACCAGACTGAATGATAATTATTATACATTAAAATATGATAATACAAGGCTTTCAGCCTCAGGGTAACCTAAATTCCTTCTGCTTCACTGTCTCGGTTTGACTTTGAGGTTTTTAACATTCACCTCTCATACTATGAATTTGCCTTTTTCCTGGAGTTGAGATGAATATGCAATGCGGTTAAAATTAAGACAAATCCATTTGAATAAGAGACACCACATTTAAAAAATCATTTTTTTCCGAGACATATACATAAAAAGAGACAATCCAGAATAATATAATTTAGAGAGAAAAATATCCAACATAATTCAATTAAAATGTGAAACATTTGTTACATCCTTGAAATCTAAAAAAAACAAAACAACAGAAACTTTTGTTATGTACTTATTTAGTGGGTCAACATCATTAGCAGGATACGCCATGCACTCACTGTGCATCAGTTTATGGATCTGGTTGAAAAAAAAAAAAAATTCACACACACACACGAGCGCACGCACACACATGCACGCACACACACACACACACGCACACACACACACACAAAATACTTGTGTTCAAATCCATTCCTCTTCAAAATCTGAGCAGGAGCGGCAGGAACACTATGAAGAGGAGACAGGTGTGTGAGTGCACTCCCATTGCACCGCCGCTGCCATCCTGAACTGCTCTCGGTCCTGAGAAGGAGAGAAAGAAACACCTGAGTTTCACCATCGAGGATTGGTTTTCCTTTGTGTTGTGCACTACTGGAGGTACGTAAATTAATATATTCACTTCCTATCTGCTGATAACAATTCAGTGGTTTAATATCCTTCCAGTATGACACTAAATGTGTGACTTTAATACTGTGTACACCTGCAGTTTCTACATGCAAACCAGTGTACGTAATTAGTGATTACAATTATCACACGGATTACTGTTTGTTTAGAATTACTGGGGATTAGGAGGTATGGATTACAAGGTTTTATTAGTCACATGGCATCAACAAGGAGTTTATATGACAGAATATGTTAGCACTAGTACAGTGTATGACCCAATGACTGTAAACTGTTACTGAATCTGTGGATGATTAGATTAGATTTACATACAACTAATTTGCAACAGCAAATACATTTTGAGAGAAACATAATGATGCCTGGATTACTTTTTTTTTTAAACATAAATAGGAAACATTTTTAATGAACATATCTGCCAAGTTGAAAAATGTACATACTAAATGTATCTGCAAAATTCAATTCACTTTAATAACCACACAGCTAAGCTGCTGGGATTTGATAATGTGTGTTGATGTTAACAAATGATCAAAATGTTGAAATTCTTGAATATGCTCACTGGCAACATCTGTATCTGCTCATTGCAACTAAAGCATGATTCATGTTTTTTTATGGTTATGTTTATGCATTGACAGCACTTGGCTAATGTTAGGGAAAGATTGTGGTCTCAGTTAAATACTGAAAAAGTGTACAGTGACTTGAACCACGAGACAGAACAACAATAGCCAAAACCATGATGTTTCCCTAACCGTAAGCAAAGTGCTTTTATTGCCTCAACCTAACCACACGTGAGACTCAGGATGTGAGTGGTGTCAAAATCCTGAACCTAAACTTTATATGACCACCATTCACCTCCGAGCCCAACAAAAATATAGCACTTCCTTCGGTGGAATAAACATTGCCACTGAACATAATCCAGGAGGCAATTATGTTTCCCAACAAATTGATAGAACAAATCAGTAGGATTATGTAATTTCTTGGAGACAGTGTTGGGATGAGGACATCCAGAAGACACAGTAATAAAACATTTCAATTGTTTGTTGGATGAACTTAAACCAATACCGATGCCAAATAGAGACTACGTCAGTGGTATGGAGTACCTCAAGGTTCTATCCTAGGTCCTTCTTTGCTTTCAGTCTATGTCCTTAATATACAGTATATTGTTGATATCATTATTAGCTTGCAATGCTTAGCATATGCAGCCAAATCTGCCTGTATCTGTAAAATACTTTATTTCAGTTACATAAATTGTAAGTTAATCAACCTTATGGTAGTCTGATTTATTCTCGCTAAAGTAAAGACATGTCTTATACAGTCAGTATATAATTGACAAGTATTATGTTGTGAATACATCATGTGTAATTTTTTGGATGATAATGGCAGATGGAAACTAGAGCCAGGAAGCAATCTTTGTTGAAAACTATAAATAAACACCACATAAAATGACAATGATACATAGAGCACCAGCTTCCATTAGTGAGGCAGAAGGTGAACATTTAGTGCTGCAGATAGCACCTGTTTTTGAGTGTGATGATCAAAATGACATGGTGTGCAGCATCAAATGCTACACTAAGGTTTAAAGGGATTAAAACTGAACATGGTTCAGTGTCTATTGCTCAAAGAAGGTAATTCTAGGGCATTCCTAGTACAGAGAACTCTAAAAACCCACAGGATTTAGTTAAAATTATGCTTTGACTTGACAGGTTTGCTCTGTTCAGGACTGACTACAGTACAAAATAATAAATATAGAACATATTGTGTAAAATATGTGTAGTATATACAGTGTGATAGCACACTTGTTGGAAGTATATATGTTTCCTATTTCTACCAACTCAAAATCGCTGAAGAAAGTTCTTGAACGAGGAGCCAGAAATGATCTAATGTGGATACAATCAATCTTTCTAGTTTCATCCATCCATCCATCCATTATCTATACAGCTTATCCTCAGAGGGTCGCGGGGGGGCTGGAGCCTATCCCAGCTGACATTGGGCGAGAGGCGGGGTACACCCTGGACTGGTCGCCAGCCAATCACAGGGCTGACACATAGAGACAGACAAACATTCACACTCACAGTCACACCTACGGGCAATTTAGAATCATCAATTAACCTGCATGTCTTTGGATGGTGGGAGGAAGCCGGAGTACCCGCAGAGAACCCACGCAGACACGGGGAGAACATGCAAACTCCACACAGAAAGGAACCGAGAACCATCTTGCTGTGAGGCGACAGTGCTAACCACTGCAGTACCGTGCCGCCCCTTTCTAGTTTCATTTATCTAATAAAACTGTTTCACCTGATTATTAGTCATCAGGCTACAACCTCGGTACATTAAAATACATAATAGAGACACATGCTTTATCCTATTTTCCTTAGATTTAACAAAAATACATGCCCTAGTAACTTAGTAACTAAGTAACTTAAACTAAAATGTCAGTATTTAATGCACCTGTAGTACTCTAGTATTACTAAGTGTTACAGTGTTTGCACAGTTTTATGAAATTCCCAGGAATCTACTGCTAAAATACAATACAGTTTTATGATGCAAAAACTAAAAGACTCAATATTTTCACCATGCTCTTTTCAGGGATGAGGCAAGTTCCATCTAAATGGATGCATTGTATGAGGATTGAGAACAAATTTTAACTTTTTACTTTGAAGTGTGTAACACAATGACTAGTCATTTCCTCTGGATTTCCATGAGTTCACCACAGTTTCCTTTGGGGCATCTATCCAATTACTCTGCCACAGTGGATTAGTCCTAATCCTGCATGTGGCTAATTAGAATAATGACGTTCAATCGTAGTCAAAATCAAAGCCATTAATACAATTGTGTTAATGGAGTGGGTTTGCTTACAAGATGCTGCAACCACCAGTCACAAGGACACATTAAATGACAAGATGGGTGAGGTGTTTATCTCTGCACTATCGCCACAGTTCTTGTGTTTGTTTATCATGTTTATCATTATTTGCAGATACAAGAAAAAAATCAACGTTCTACAGCTTGCGGTGTTTGCTTTCACTATTTTCTGTGTAGGATGTACAGTTGGAATGCAATGACTAGAGGTACAAACAATCACACCAGCACAAACAAGGATAATGAAAGATGATGAATACTTACATTGGAAAAAGAGCATGCAAAAATCAAAATGGAGCCATGTCAGACAGAGAGGCGGTTAGGTTTGCAAAGGAGAAAGATGAAACATGGTAAGCGAATTGGGCTGCAATGACCATTTTCACAAAGATTGCTTTGCCATTCCTCTTCTTCAAAGATGCTGCTTGCCACACAACAGCTTTAACATGTCAATTCATGAAGAGAACAAATAGTTATTAAAGTCATACAGAACAATTTTGACAGGATCAAAGAGCCCAGAAATGATTTGTCTCTTCTTGTCAAACACTGTGTATAACTCCAGTGACACTGCAGCCCAACTTCCAGTTTGTGAAAATGGCAATGTTTGTCATGTGCCAGCATGCAGTTAATACTTTTGATCCAAGACAGTTGAAGTGCAAGCTGGTGTAGAATACTAACCTTGCAATAGTGTTGAGCTAGTGGGTTCAATTACCACTACACCAGGGGAACAAATGGAACAGAGCAACATATCGGAACCAGAACAGCAACACATCATTGACAACACTTGATCAAATCATGAAAAGTAGGCTGCTGAATGGACTTCTACATTGTGGCTGCACAGTTACATACTTAAGTGTTCAACCTGATAATGCCAACAGCCATTTATCAAAGTACAGGTGGTGTCCATTTCAAAGCTGAAACACTGCAGTATTTTAATTCTGACAACCACTCAGTGTTGATAAAGTGGTAATCAGCAAGATACTTGATTTTAGTGACACGTCAGGTGATATGTGATTATTTTTGGTTTGAAGCAGACTGACCTGATAGGAGAAGAATCTCAACCATTTAACACTGGCTTAGTCACAGTGTTCTCAGGTTTATGAAACAGATTTTTTTCTCGGTGTGCATAAGAGTTTACAAGTAAGCAACACATTTATTACGGTAATACTCCTAATAAGGCGAACATAGCATGCAATTAATTACTCTCTGTGCATGTTTTACTTCATACTGCTGTAGCCTTTGTTAATCAGACAGCATTCAATTCACAATTTTTACGGAAATTTTACAGTTATGACCTTGAAAGACTGACTTTTTTACGGAAACGTGACCTTGTTGCTTTTTCAAATGTGAGGCCAAAAGGGTTTCAGTACATGTACAAACACATCTTTAAAATCGGATCATCAGGCTGAACTGACTATATTGAATAATTATAGAGCGATGCTAACTTCTGGGTTGGCCTGCGTCATCCTTACAGCACTCTATAGTTGGCTGCTGAGCTATTAACCTAATAAACAGTGCTGTATATGCCTCATTTTGTGGGGACCTGAGTGTAACATTTTAAACCAACAACAGACTGAACGTACTACTGAACTGTAGACAGTCTGAATCAGTGCTGAACATCACAGTTTTAATGAACCCTGATTCGATCACTCAGCTGAGGACAAAAGTGAACAAACTACACAGTCAGACAGTGACTATGAATCTTTGAACTGAAGTGAACGAAATGATTCAAATCAGCAAAGCGATTCATGATTTATAACCTCTAATGAAACCAACATGTTCAAACTGCCATCACATTTAGTGACATGCACCTCCGCAAAGGGGCTAAATACTTTTTTACAGAAACAACTGTAAAAAAAAAAAAAAAAAGGTGAATTTTTTTTTTTCTGAGCTTCACAAATTACTCTTTATATTAGCAGACTTTGAGCCAATAAAAAATACAAAGTCTCAAAGAGTAGTATCAGTAAATTATTTTTAAGCCTGTCATCTATGTGGGGATCCGGCTGAGCCAGAGAAGGACTGTAATGCTCATTGGAACACGTTATCCAGCTCTCTTAATACATTAACGATTTGAACCCAACAAACTGGCACAAAAAGGCACAAATTTATGTAGGTGTAATAATAAAATCACATAAAACCAGGCTGTGGCTTCTAATCTTTCATTTTTCATCTTTGTATATTTACTTTACTCAAACGGCGTGCAAATGAATGCATAACTTTCTGTGCAATACAGGATTTTGAGTCAGAAATAGGAATTATGTTTGAAAACAGTAAATGTAAAAGCTTTCGGGAGCAGAATGGAGAGTAATTTATAGAAAAAAAGTTGCAGACCATTACTTTTATTGAAACATACACTTAGCAGATACACCTACAACATCCTAGTTTTATTTTCCTTTCTGTAGTACTATAAATGTAACAGATTCCTGTACTCACCATACAGAAGGAAGCTTGTGTTTGAGCTACCGAGTTTGTTGATGGCAACACAGGTGTAGTTGCCGTAATCTCCGTCAGACACATTAAAAAATGTCAGCTTCGACAGTGATCCAGTATTCACAATTTCCATGTCATCTAAGCCATTGAAGATCCTAGATGGGAGAGAAAAATAATTCATGGACAGACAGTGAATGCAACTATTTGCCAAATGACCTATGGGCCAGAGCGCAATAATAATAATTTCAGTAATAATTAGGACCAATTTTCAGTAAACTTAATGCCTGTATGACTGGCAGCTGATCAATAACCATCGATAACTGTGAAAAATGATGGCAGTAAGCATGCACACACACACACACACACACACACATATGCTTCTTCCATTTGCCTATCTAAAATGCAAATGTGAAACCCATTACCTTCTGTCATCTTTATACCACTCAAAGTCTGCCTCAGGCACTGCATCAGCCTCACACTCCAGCACTCCTCTTTGGCCCAGAGTCACTCCAACGTCTCTGCCCTCTGACACAGCTGGAGCATCTACAAGCAGGCGGCAACGCATGAGAGCACTGCGATCAGGACTACAAGGCAGCACAAGTCATGGATATCAGTAGAGGGGTCCCGGCATTTTCTCTTCTTCAGAGGATTTTGATTTGTAGCTGTGATCTACACCGGGACCACAAGTGACCAGGAAATAGGAATTCAAATTTTGTACAATATTTATTACACTAGTGAAACTGCATGGTGTCAGCATGCTGATGAGAAGGAAGGTTTAATTTGATACAATCCATTCTTCTTCTCCTGCAGCAAAGAAGCTAAACATTATCAAATCTCAGTTCAATCTTTCAGTTTTTTCTCAAATTGGCCAAAGAAAAGTAGCACATCATAATTGAGACGTTGTAACTAAGTAATGTTCACATTTTTGCTTTTCTGTTGATCAACTAATCGATTAATAGTTTGAGCTCTAACTATAAATAAAAATCACACTGGCTGGAATGTGACATAAAAGTGACTCAAACTAATTACTTTAACCTTCTCCTTGAGTACATTTGAATTGTTGTAACAATAGTTCCAATAGGAAAGTAAATGCAACAACAGGTAAAGCCAAATTGAATAAAAAATAAAATAGCCAAAATTTCAACTAAAGTCTTCTGTAGGTCCTCTTCAACGCTATTTTTTCCCCACTGCAATTAAGAAAATGGTTCAACCCAGGGTCAATAAATAAATGGATTCTAGGAAACCCATGAAAAGACATTTTTTAAAAGCTGCAATATTTACATTTTAAAACTTAAATCAGCTGAGCTAAACATTTGAATGTCCACCACTAATACTGTGCCTATTAGTAGGGCTACAACTAATGATTATTTTAATTATTATCACTGAATATCTTAATAATTCTTTTTTGATTAATCACTATAAAATGGTAGACACTAGTGAAAAATTCCCATAAAATATTTCCCATGGCCCAACATGATATCTTCAAACCGCCTGTTTTACTGACCAGAACCAGAAAACATTTGGCACTTTTGCTTGATAAATGATTGAAATAAATATATGATTATCATAATTTTCTGCCAATATTCTAATTGATAAAATGGCCAATCATTTCAGCACTGTTTTTTCAAATACAGAATGTTTTAATTCTTCAGCCTAAGCAGTGGACTCACAGTTGACGGTGATGTCTACGGTCTGGACATCTGTGTCGATTTCGTTGACAGCTGTGCATTCGTAAGTCCCAGCTCTCTGTCTGGAGATAGATGGGATTTCCAGGTACTCATCATCTGATGCCAGGTCCCCTATTAAAGGTCACACACACAGAGTGGGAGAAAGTGGAGATGGTCATTCAGAGTTAAAAAGACAAGTCAACAGCTGTGGCCTCGATCGTCATTTTCACTGTGTCCCTGCGTGGCCTCTGGGTAAGTAATGGTCACACTACTGCAGGGAGAGAAAGTAGGAAGGTGATAATTGTTACAATGATAATTCATCTACTCATTTGAGTAGATGGTTTTGAACTGTGATGAAGTGCATAGCTTTAACAATTATTCTGGTATTTGGAAAAAAGAGAATCTATTTTGGTATCAACAAAACAAAAGAGAGAAGTTCAGTTCTACCTCCAACACAGAAATCAAAGATTGCAGCAGCAGCAGCAGCAGGAGCCGTGACAGATTCTGTTCCTTCTTGTAGCAACCGGATCTGGTATGACAGGCAAAATTCACACAGCTACATGTGTGTCAAAAGTGAATATCATGACATGTGCCCAATTCTGTCTCTATTGTTTCTTTCAACACTTACAAAGATCGGTTCCTGAGCTCACTGACATTTTTCAGAGGACGTTACAACACTTAGTGTGTTTGTTCAGCCCCCACTCATTATCGCTTGTCTGTCAGAACTTATCGATTCTGCTCTTTTTTGTGTGTCTCCTAAGCCCGCAAGCACACCAGGACTACTACTGAGACGTGAGAATATGAACGGGGGAAAATGCCCACCCGCTACTTTTCCTTGTATCAATTTGACACGCTTGACAGAGACACGTAATATGGCACTCAACATAAAGTACATAAGACGTAATTGACTTCAAGCCTCCTCCCAAGATGTTGGTAGGTGACAGTAATAAATTACACATGGATTCACTTTGCTGGGTTCTGGCACATTACTGAATTGCACCTGGGAAGGTAGTCCTCACTGACACACTGATCACCTGACGAGAAGTATCAGGAGGACTCATATAGGTTTTCAGGTTCTACTCTGCTCCTTTTCTGCTTGGCTTTCTCTTAAAAGAGGATACTACATTTTGCCAATAGAGACCGCACTGTCAGTTAAAGCCACACTGTGATCCTCTGAGGAGAGTTAATCAAGACAAGGCTGCCAGCTGACACACGTTCTCAAAGTCCTCACATCAGTTTTATGGCAGGTAGCTTCACATTAGCAGCATAAGCAGCTGTCCTCCAGATTGACACATGTTTCTCCATAGTTAATGGCCTTAAAACATAAAAAACTGGGCAATAATAGCTGTAACAAAGCTATAAGATTCCTCACACATGCCTAAAATTAAAATAATCCTGTCATTGCTGATGTCCAAAGCATTGTTTTTCACCATAGCAGGGTTCCCTGCATAATGGAGGCACAGTGCCTAGTATGAAAAACAGAGTGCCTCTGCTAACTAAAAAATGTATTACAGTTTTATCACGTTTTTGTGAAGCTTGGAGACAAATGGTCAGAACAGCTACATTAGATAGCAGAGGCCATGTATTTAATGAGTTAGGTGGTTATTTAAACTGTCATATACTAACTGAATTAATAAAGAGACTTAAACTCTCTGCAAGCCAGTGCCTGCGCTTGGCCAAAGATTGTTTGTTAAAGGAAGAAGCACCACTCTATGCCTCCTGTTGGACTGTGTGCTTTTGCAGTTCAGCAAGAGTGGTGAGTCTTCTCTTGTAAAGTGAGCTAGCTAATCCTGTCACATCAATTTCAGTTGGAATCTCTCAGTTAAACACCATGCATATCATATCAATGTGTCCGATACATTTTTAACCAACATCTCACTTTCAGGTTGTAGCAGTCTAAAGTGTTTCTGCCCTCTCAGCCAACAGTGATTACAGATGCTGAATCTTTGAAGCTCAGTTTGAGTCATTTATTACTTTAGTTACATGCAAATATTGAAAACTTAACCTAAATGGATTACATTTTTAAAGATTTGAAAGGATTCAGTGTTACAATGTTATCTGACCCCAACTCTACCACCAAACATTTCAATTTTACAAATAAATAAATTGCAAGAATGTATATGAATAGTACTTTTGCCAATTATACATTACACATAGATGGCTCAGTAGGTAATAATACAGTAGAGAATATGTATATTAGGTAATAATAGAGTATAATTCTACTGAATATCCAACATTCATTTTTACAACATCTGAGAACACAGCATTTTAAAGAGGCTGACATACAGCTCAGGAACAATAATGTCACAACCAAATTATTTTTGGATCAAATGTGTTTACAGTATAATAAGCATATAGAGTGAAAGATAAGTATTAATTCATTCATAGTAACTTTTGCATCATCAGTTCAATTCACAGGCCATCACCCGCCCAGATCACAACACTAACTTCACCTGCATTATGCTTGAAGACTCTGTTGACCAGCAGGTGACCCTGGTGTTCATTTAAAGCCTTGACAAATTGTGTCATTGTCAACACAAACTAGCTGGAAAGCCCAGGAGACAGCTTCCCAATTTCCTACAGTCAACATTGGTTTCTTTTAACCATGACCATGATCGTTACTGAACCTTGAACCTTAATAATCCTTATTTATTATTGTAACCATGACGATGAAAGCCCCTTAACCTTCACAAAGTAGTCATTTTAACCCAAACCTACGTCTTTTTTGTGCCTAGACCTAATCAAACCTTAACCATAGTGTTGTCACATCATAAAACAGATGTATTTTTCAACAGGGATTTGTAATGGTTTTGGAAGGCACAGACAAATGATGTCCTGCTGATAGGGGCGTCAGATCAGAAAACGTTTTTGTGTGTCATTCTGGAGGGCATGGAAAAACAACGGATTTTGAAATTTAATTTGGAGTTAATTTGGACTTCTTTATCATGTTATGTCACCATCGCCTTATTATCCAGCTAGTATTCTCCACACTCTTCCCACATGTATTTACACCCAAATCATTCAACCAATTTCATCATTTGCATTTTTTCCCTTAGGCCACTCTGTAGTAAATCGTGACCTCCCTATCAAACACACCCTATCATCATCATATTGTTGTCTTTCAGTACACACAATGCTACTACACCAGCTCCCAGGGCCTCCACTGGCTAAGCATCAGAGGTTGCAACCCTTCAAATCCATCATCTCATTTACATAAACCCACCTGCACCATCACTCATTTAAATGTAAAGTGTTTGAGCCAATGCCAGGGTTTTTTGCCAAATTATCCTGCATTATAAATAAAGTAATGAATCATTATTATCTTATTGGTCTGTCCCGTCATGGTTACACTACTGAGCCTCTTCATATGCTGCTGCTGTCAGTTTGACCGCCAGTCACCCAACTGTGCAAGTGAAGCCACTGAAAACGCATCATGTGCCAAAGAATGATGTCTCTCTTTATGTGTACTAGAGAGAGAACAAATATTGTCTCAGCAAAAACAAAAGGTTCACAGGGCACTTCAGTACCCACTACACAGCACTACCCTGCTCTGAAATACACAAAGAACCCCTCATAGCATTCTTCCATTTTAATGGGTATATGTACACAAGCAACAACAACAATTTACAACAGCATGGCTACTAGTACAGGGAAAAGTACATTTTTCTTACCTGTACAAGTGAGCTACCTTTCTAATTTCTGAGTCTTTGTTAAAGAGGACTGCTGGGTTTGTGACCAAGTCATTAGTGAGATAGTACTGTGTCCTGCACTGCCATCAAAGTGACATGGCAGGACATTGGGGAGACCAGATCAGGAGAAGGTGGTTGGGAGAAGAAAGCAAAGAGAGCCAGGAAGTCTCGGGAGAGGCCTGCAGAAGATAATGTACCCTTTCTGTGTCCCTGAAATGCCATCCTCAAACAAAGCAGAAAATGAAAAGAGAGAAAGATATTTGTGTGCAAGGCAAGGGGAACAACTTTGGAGGGTAAAAAAAAGACAGGACAGCAGATGCTTGAGGGAGAGGGAACAAGGGGATATGGTGAGGTAGGATTTAAAGTGATGAATCCAAGCAGGGGGAGAGAAAGAAATAGATGCAGAATGCCAGATAAGAGCTGTTAAGACAGAAAAGCACATAACCAAAGAGAGAGTGGGAGTGGAGATTGGGAGTGTTACCAGTGTTGTCTTGAAGGAAAGGTAGTTTGGAGTGAAATGTGTTGAAGAAGATGCGACAAAGCTTTTGTTACTCAGAGAAAACACTGTGAAAACACTTATTTAAAAGATGTGCGAGAAGACAATGAAGCAACCGACTGCTGCTGTACTACAGCTTGAATCAGAATCAGTACATGGCAATAAGCCAAGTAGGTTTTCACATACAAGGGATTTGCTTTGATATAATACATAAATAAGCATAGTAGAGAAAAATAAAAACCTATATAAAATAAAAGCAAATAAAAAGCAAGTATTGTAAAAAAAAGCAAGTCAAGGATACAAAAATTTGCAATAAATAAATAAGAAGAAATATTATAAAAAGAAATAAGAACTGTATATTTTTTTATGAAAATGAAGAGCATATACAGTTATGAAATTTAACCAAGTAATGTGCAAGGTTCACAGTGTGAAGTAAGAACACTGAATTGACAGACAAAACAAGACAAAACTATGCGCACCAACACACTGAGGCAGCCATCTTAGAACCAGATACCAACTGCCAGATACCAACAATTTAAACTGTGCCTCTGTTGCTGCTGCTGTGCGAGGTAAAGATATAGATGGTTATATCCCACAGATTATTAGCCTTCGGCATATGGAATTTCTTAATGTGCCTGGCCTCCTTTGATGCATCATCCTCTTTGAAGGAAACAAACATAAAAGGGGTGAGCGAAAAAAAGAATCATAGAAATACAGTAGCTTGGGGTTCTATGTATTACCACAATGCAATGAGGCAGCTTTACTTCTATTGAAGAGGTTTTCCAGCGAAAAGAATCTGTTGTGACAGTACGGTTTCGATTTGACTCATCAATAGCATTCATATTTTTGAGCATACAAAGAAAAATGAAAACCATGGCTGCTGCTAATCTCTCAGGCCACAAGTCCTTTTGTATATCAGTTGTACTATAGGAGAAGCAGCTGTGTAAGTGAAGGATACAGTATGTGAGTTAAAGCTATGAAGAATGTTCAGTATGTAAGTGAATGTGAAAGGATGATTCACACTTCTGTTTCTGCTTCTGTGCCTTAGAAAACCCCCTGAAGAATACACTTGTCTTGGGTGTTGAACATTTTCATTCCAATCCAATAAAAAGAACTGTTGACAACCCAATCCAATTAGATGATTCAGTAAAAGAGAGTGAGATTGGTCTATAAATCATTGATGAATCTTCAGTTACAAAAGTAACTACGGAAACTTGCATTAACTGTATATGTAAGTGTTAGTGTCTATCTGCCCAGGACAGCAGATGGAAAGTAGCTAGTACCTGAATATGCTACAAAGCATCAAAGTATTTTAACAAGAATAAGAAAAAAAAATTCTAAAGGGAACAAAAAAATTCCATTTCTCAAACTCATATTTCAGTGTATAATAGTCCACTTATAGCAATGTGCATACCATTTTCCAGATAACATAAAAAATGACACATCTTTATAGTCAAGTTATTAAGTATTAGTATTAGTAGTACTGCCATCATTCAGCCCACAGTATAATCTATAAGATATGATACATTTTCTCGATTAAATCTGTCTAAAAGGGAAAACGTGCAGTAGATGTAGAGGAGAAGCTCGGATGTGTGATGATCAGCATGTGGATTGTCTGAAAAGATAACATAGCTCAATTTTGGAAATGCATCAATCAAAATAGCCACATTTCTGTTTTCCCAGGCCCTTCAGTGTTATTCTCCACTAGCCCACCAGATGCCCTCGAACTTTACCTTCTTTCCCCCATCGCCTGCCTGCCCCACCCAACTACACACCTGTTCAGATCAGGGGGTTACCAAAATGATTAGGAATCAGGAACCAGGAATCAGTTTTAATTTTGTCTTTATGACAAAAACAAGACTAAAAGTTAAACAAGTGAAGTGAAGACATGTTCTCACTCCCAATGCATCAAATACAGCAGCTTGGTCATTGGCCCTATGCTTCAAGATGTGGCGCTGTAGCTACCCCTCTAGCATCATTTCTAGAGGCGCCCAGGTAGGGTAATGTTTTTATGTGCCGTCAAAGTCAGGTGAGAAAGAGCGAGAAAAGTCTGAATAGGGTGGAGGTCGGGGTGATTGGATGGGTCAAACACAGGGCTTTCATCCAGGAAGAAACCAATAGTCAACATTGAATTCTTTATAACTTAACCTACGTACTTAAGTTATGTATGTTAACTTAAGTAACTAACATACTTATTTTAACCCAAACCATGATCTCTTCCTAAACCTAACCAAGTAGTTTTGGTGCCTAAACCTAATCAAACTACGACCTGATGTCGTCCTTTCCTGCACATCCAAAGCTAATAAAATGTGATATGTTTCTCAGCAAGCTTTATTTTGAAAGTCTAACCATACATTGCATATTTATTATTGCTAACTTGACCGCTGAGCCCTGAACGTGCAAAACCGGTGATAGAGGGGTACTTAGAGCATCATAGTTTGAAGCGTAGGACCACTGACCAAGCTGCCTTATTTGATGAGTTGGGAGTGAGAACCTGTTGAAAGAACAGGTAGATACAATAATGACGAGTGAATAAGAACAACAGAGAGTTAGAGGCTCTGTTCAAACAGAAGAGTTTAGGAATGACAGCTAAGGAGTGCCAGTTATTGTATTACTGCAGAGTATAGTGTTCGGACATTACAGCTGGCTATAAACAAGTAAATAGTGTCTTTTCTGTTAATGTTGCAATAGACCACAACACCAATGGAGAACAACACTTGTAACCACGGTAACTTAAACCAAAAAAAATCAAATGACTAAAATGTAACTAAAATTTAAATACATTTTCATCAAAAGACTAAGACGAAAGCTAAGCAGGTGCCAAAACTAACACTGCCACGGACATCTAAAATGGTACTGATATGGTATTACAGTATTCGAGTATTTCTTTCACCTTCAAAATGGTCGAAAAGGACCAATCTACTACGACTACCAACTTCAAATGAATCTTTCCAAGCAACCAGGCCTGTGCAAATCTGGAAAACTTTTATTGCTCCTAGGCCAAATTCAATCATGTGTATGTTCATTCCGGCTGCCTTAATGCATTGGGGCGTCGGCTGGCCGCCTGGGCTGACAAACTTTGCAGTCAGGTTGTGCGGTCTGTGGGAGATACCAAGGATCACTTCTGATCCGCCACAAGCCCCTAAAGCCATCTATCTATCAAAGGTGAGGGGGAGCTGGGTCACGGCTGTGTGAGAGCCCCGGCCTCAGCCTGAAATCATCAATCTTTATGCACACACACACGCGCGCACACACACAAACAGGATCTTTATTTATTTAATTCACTCTTTTTAACACCCCGGAGTGCTTGCAATAGCTGGGCTCACACTGAATGGCCCCGGGCTGGAGGAGAGTTGCTCTGCAGCTGGGAGATACTGGAACAGAAGTTTGGACTACAGCAAGTACTGGGACATTTTCTGCTCTGCTCTGCTGCTCTTCCTGAGTGAGCGTGACAACTATGCAGTGTGTATTCTGACCAAGCTTGCTTATCAGGCACTCAGTTGAATACCGGAGATGAAACTGATGAGAAAATGGCAACTAAAAATAGCAGCTAGAATTCAGTACATTGAAAGTGAACAATTTCAGAGAAAAACAAACAAACAAAAAAGACTGAATCACAGTTGTCTTTTATCTTGCATGAGGAAAATCAAAATGACAGCTTCTCAAGCTAATGCTAGTCTATTTACATTTTTATCCCACACTAAACTAAAAGTCAGTAGACATCCCTGAATTGTAGTTTTGTTGAAGCCTGCAAAAAAAGACATTCTACTATGAATTTCAATGTACTTTCTCAGATATGGATTTTAAACAGATAAATAAACATAAGCAACCAGTCACTGCATACATTTTGATCATGAGGAGTTCTGAGATGAGCACAGAATAAAGAATGCATATGAATGGAGCTGGCACTCGGCTTGTTTTACATAAAGATTCTCACTCAGTTTGGTGCACAAAAACTGACTTAGTGGAAGTGTAGCCACATGCCGCACACACACACACACACACACACACTTCCGCAGCCATCTTTCAGTGCACACATGCAGAGCAGAGATCAGAGATTGTGATATGAACTGTCTCTATAAAAGATTAGCTTTAAGGCCTTTGCTTTATTGGAAAACACACCATGAAAAAGCAAGAAAGATGCAAAAGAAATGCAAAGAAACATGAGTTTAACCATTAATGTCACAAACACGTGGTTGCAAGTTGTTGTCCAAATGTATCAAACATATAAACAAAAGAGGGACTTTTCCATATTGTCTCTTCTCCTACATAAATCTGTAATGTAGTCTATACATTTTTTTCTTTTCTAGAATGTCATTACCACCACATGAGGCAACTATTACCTTCATAAATAGGAAAAAGACAAAAAAAAGTAAAGAAAGTTCTCCACCAAGACACCACTAAACAACATTTGGAAGTAGTTTTTATAACAAAATACTCCATCCATCCATTAGCTATAACATAACTAACATTAGTACACCCTGGACAGATAGCCAGTCAATCCTAGGGCTGACTCATACTATAAAGACAATTATCTAGATAGATACATTACATACAGTTAACATATAAACATAGCCTATGGCAAAAGTCTAGTTTTCTGCCCTGTGTGATGAAGTAAAACTTTATAATTTGACTCATGGATGACTCCTCCCACATCACCCTATCTATAGGCAGTTATAACAGATTGCTTCCGAGACCTCCTAAAGGTGCAAACAGCTCTGTTGTTCATGTCAGAACCAGGATGTTAAAGCAGAAATGAAGCCAGCTGTTGGATCCAGTTAATGAGATTTCACAACAATAGTTCCCAGATATAGCTGAGTGGTTAAGTCTCGAACCTCGGAAACACGTGTCGCCCCCTCTGGCCCCTCTGTCTAACTCACTAATTCACTATTTGCCTAATATAGAGTAAAAATTAGAAAAGGGCGAGGAGACTTCTCACGCTCCTTTTTCAGGTGCACTTGTCCAATTCAGTTCATGATCATATTGAAATAGGTTAAACAGCCTCTGTTGCTTTTATAGGCTATTGATTGGCTGTTCAGAAAAAAAGCAAATGAGCAGCTTTTCCTAATTGGGCACTATTTTTCCTTTCTTATACTCTCAGATAGAACTTATAACTTAATATAGCCATTTAATGGTCATTTATGTGTCATTTTCACTACACATGATGCCATCAAATAGATATTCAAACACTGGTAAATTGATTATGGGATGTTCTGTTGTATTGTATTTGTCATCATTTATTTCTCATTAATGTTTTCAGAGCACTAGAGAGTCTAACGTGTATTAGTGCCAATTAATGTAGATAGATGGACAGAAAAATTGGATCCTACCTGTGTTCAAAGCAAGCCATGGATCATGAAGCTATTGCTTTTCCAGACCAAGAAAGTTTGGAGGGATGGAGAATGACGTGGTCTGTGCCTAATATTAGTCAACTATCAAACAATGGCCGCAAACCCATATGATGACAACATGCAGGAAGATTACAGTGGTGGTGGTGTATGCTTGAAACATGTGTAAAATGTGTTGTGTGTTCATCTTTGAAGGCAGAAGTGTTAATAGTTGTTCTGAATGGCCACATTCGAAGGCAGGGTAAAAGACTGCCATCATAGAGAGGGGCGAGATGTGCTGGTTTCAATGTGGGGATAACATTGCATATTGTTTGAACAGTCTTTCCTGGAAGGCATTCATGTTGCACTCGTTTGTACATATGAAAAGTGACAGAAATGGAAATAGTTTAAATCCTGCCTACTTTCTCACCTCTGCACACCCGGCCAGTTGCTGCGTGGTGGGTGTCTGATTGTTGGTTTTGGAAAGTTAGACAAATGATCATACGCAGTCCCCTCAATCCCAACATTGTAAAGGGAGGGGGGTTCATATGCTGTTTGACCATCAGACAAGAACCTCTGTTGGACCATACTGATGCCTTTAAGGCTTTGCGGTGGTCCCTAGGCTTAACCAAAAGTGCTTAGTATCTAGGACCAGCTGGGACACTACAACAGATTGCAGCCTCCTGCAGAAAAGGACAGGTCCTTGTTAAGCTGCTTACTCAGTGTTCTCCAATCAGTGCCCTACAACATGATTAGGTCACAGCACCAGAACTGAATGACCCAAAGATCCTTTGTCAGCCTAGTGCACATGTTATGTGGTGGAAAACGACTTGTTTGACTTTGGAGCATTTGTTCCAAACCCATGTCTCAGAGATCCCAAGAACCAAACATCTGGAATGCACTGGAACACCAATTCATATCAAATACAATATGATCAACTTTTATATAATGTGGGCTATGACAAGCAAGAAAATGGACAGACTTTCAAGTAATGGCATGGCATTTTAAAATACTGATGTTTTAAAGGTTGAAAGCATACAATGAATATGTGAGGTGAACCATAATGAATTCAGTGATGGAGTGATGGTTTCTAATGCACACGCTAATGTTATGTTTATCCACATGAAGCAGCAAGCCAAATCCTTCAGAGACACAATGCATCACCGCTTTTTAATGAGTCAGCGGTCCTCACTCCTCTGACTCCCCACTGGTAAACACTCCATCTCCTCATCAAGCCATTCTTACAGCTGCTGTATGAGTATACAACAGAATGTGATGAGATAAATGGCAAATCAACATTTGACAATAACACAACACAGTCAAAATCAATAACATTTGCATCTTTACACCAAAGTACAGCAGTCTACCATAAGTCACCACAGGTTCAGATGGCATGGCCACCACCACCACCATTAAGTTCCAACATTCTCAGTGTGAGTTGTGGTTGTTGCTCTGCTGAAGGACAGAAAAGGCAGCAGGGTTGAGCTGACAATCCCTCTCCTGAAGAAAATCGTAAAGTCAAAGTGGGACTGCCTCGACTTTATGGGTTCTTATTCCAACTGATCTGTACAACTCCAGTACAACTGGCCCGATGGAAAATACAGTATTTTGTGCTGTGGAAAAGGGGGTCATACAGTGATAAAAATGTGGTTACTAATTAGCCTTTCCCTGTGAAGCTTGCCCTTCAACACAGTGCACTTCAATCGTCACAAGTACTGTAGGAGAAAGTAGGTTACACTCCTTCATCTCCCCAGGACATTTTTATGGATAACCCATGAAATCTTGGACAATGAGCAGGTGTCTTCAGCATCTTTTAATGCTTGAAGCCCAGGATAGAGGATGAACAGTCTGGTGGGAGAGGCAGTGGTTAGATGTCTATCCCTGGCTGAGATGACAAAGCACAATAATAGCTAGTTATGTGTGCAGGAAGCCTGCTTTTGGGCCAGAAAGATATGCAATGCAACAGCAGCATACAGGATCTAGGTTGCTAAGAACCTACAGTAATAGAGGGAATGCCAGACATTGTTTGGACTAAGCGTGTTTTCACACCTATAGTTCCTTTGCTCTGGTCCAAATCAGTTGATGAGTTTGTAAACTTGGAGCCTTTTCCCCCTTGGTTTGCTTTCTTTTCACACAGAGAAAAATCTAAGCAAATCAAAATGCATCACTACAAACCATGTGAGAACATTCACTCTGCTTATTGGTCAGATTTGTCTGGGGCGGGAGCAAGAAAGTAAATACAGGATGAAGGTCCTGTGTTGCAGCAAAAGGCCAGGGCGGTAAGGACTCGGGTCACTGCGGTAAGGACCCAGCCTTGGTGCATCTACCAGGTGAGCTACTGGGGAACCCCCCAAGAGTAAGATCATTTATGTTTAACCAGAAACAGAGTCGTCTTCCTGCAACAACTCAACTCTCGTGAGATTTCAGAGCGAGTGTGAGCGAGACTTCTGTTTCTGGTAAAAAAAAAAAAAGGATCTAACTGTTTAACAAATGGTCTGTCTCTGTAAGGATCCTTTCTATAATGTTGTCAGACACTTAGAATAACAGTCTGAGCCTGTCAGTGGCAAAAAGAAGCACTTTCAGTGGACGGACTTTTCACGTGCGCAATTGCCCACAAGGATTACGTTGCAGCCATTGTAGCCCGCTCGTGGATGCTGGTGGAGGTGATCTACTGGACCAATTCTAAAACTTTTTGTAAGTATTAGTCATTAAGGTGAAAATATGGCCCAGGTTTAAAAATACCAGAATTACCTTTTAACTGCTGGACATTGGTACAAGGTAATAGAAGATAAGGAAAAGGGGAAGTGAGAAGTATATTTGTAGCCAATCATTTATTATCTATGTAACAAACTTGATTGATTAAACATAACAGTGGGCCACAACTGAAAATAGAACTCAAAGTCAAATTTTCTTTTTCACTTCCACATTTTTACAGTAGTGGTGTTTATTTTGCAATACTTATAAGAGTAACAGTTCTTGTACTTAGTAATGGTTAAGGCTCCAGCCTGTATTTGGAGTCACAAGTAATCTGCTGCTACATGTTTGTCTCCTGCAAGAACTCTCTCTGTTCGATCTTCACACTGTCCGGCAGGTTTTCCTCCTGTCTAAAGGTGTTGTATCAGAAGAAGTGTACTGCATTCTCGGCTTAGTATGCCAGACATACAGCACCAGTCTAGAAACCTGAGATGGCGCTGAACAATATGTTCCAGCACTCACTCATTAAACATAACGTTTTATCGGTTGCTAGAAACTGTATGTCACTCAAACTAGAGTGGGCAATGTCATTTAACTTGTTGAACACTTGTTGAATTTACGATGTACACCAACGTGGGGAACATAAATATTGATGCTCATCTGGTGGACATAGCAGTGAATCCAGCCGCAGGCAAGTTACAGCAGGATGGGAAACTGACTTGGTCTTCTGTTGTTCATACAGAGGCTGCGGGGTTCTGTTAGTGATAAATGCTGCACAGATGAAAGTGGGACGCAAATCACAGAATGACACTACGAGTCAACAACAAGATACTCCAATCTCTACAACAACCGCCTCAATAGTGTTTTTGTTGATATCAAAGTCCCCAGACTTTTGACTCTTTGACCCAAAGAGTGTGACTGGTAGCAGGGGACTGGCTTCTCTAAAAACAAAAGAAAGAAAACAAAGCAGTCCAGCAACACTGGTGATAGCTTTCAAAGTCTCTTCTGCGCAGCCTGCACAGTAATGTATGCACAAGCATGTAGCATTTCGCAAGTAGGAGCCAATCAATGCCCCCTCTCCCTGCTCCTTATCTCCTTACAGACAGGTCAGTCACACTTGTGTCATATTAACATTTCAATTCCCAGATCCCTGCTGCAACACAAAGGACAGCGCAGATGAAAGCACAAAAGCTCTGGCTTTTAAATGTAATTCATTATGAATGCAAGCATCTAGCCTGGTTAATTGAATCAAGGACACTCTGGGATACAGAAATAGCAGCTAACACTTGGTTTCCCTCAGTCTTCAGTAAAGAATAATGGAATAAATGCCACTTAGCATGCACAATGCAACTAACCCGATTTTGGACATACTTGCTGTGGCATTCTAGCACATGCATAATGCTCCACATTGTGTTAACGTTCTCTGCATTAATCCTGTCATTCAAAGTGCCTCCACAACATTTACATCCATCCTATTATCCTAATTAATTAGTCCAATAACAACAGGGTCAGTTTATTTTCCTGCAAACAATTACATTGTAATGATGATCTGGAAACAGGTAATGATGGGTAATAAGTGAAGCGAGAAATCCACTAGGGGGTCAAACAAAGTCAAAGATGGGGTGATAAACACAGAGGGGTGAGGGGAAGAGAGAAAGGCAGAGAGGACGGGGAGGAAAATGAAGCACAGGAGATGTGATACATTTAAGAGGAAAGTATGAATATAGCAGAAAACTAGTCTATAGTTATATATAGTTGTATAGCTGTACTTATTTACAGACAAACAAGTTACCTGAAGAGGAGATGAGTTTCCAACTGATGGAAGGCTCTGGTTTACCGCTGGCTTGGCACATCAGGGTGACATTGGAGCCTTCATTTACCACAATATCTCTTGACAGGTTGATGATTTTTGGTGGCACTGCGAATGAAAGCAAATAAAGAAAATGCGTCAATTTAATAAAGGGTGAAGGGGAATAGGGGAACTCCACTGATCTCACACATCAAGCTCAGTTTACATAAGAAGTACAACTCGGCATGTGAAAACAGTTGTAGAGGGTCTTCTGTGGCTCTGGAGGGAGCTTTCCAAAGTCTGAAAAAATAACCCTGATGGTGTCACAGGGATGTCATCAGGGTTTGGTCAGATTGGGCTTTGAGACTATAATTTTATAACAGAAAGCCTGTGTTACAAAGTGGGGGCGTGGCGTTTGATCCACATGGGCATTTAACAGGTGGGAGAAGCCTAACAAAGTCTAATGAAGAGACAATATGATTATGGGAAGTGTAGGATCTAGCATTTTTGGAGCTTAACCCGTACCTGCAACAAAAAGTCAGGATATCTAGGCCCCTGTTGCATCAATTTTTACCACTCTTTGTTTGTTTGTTTGTCTGGGTTTTTTTTTGTCTATAGACTATATTGCCAGAGTAACCTATTGAGGTCTGTAAGCTATGACTTGCTATGTTAATGAATATTACGTTTGAATACTGTCCTTTCTTTTCCACGTGCCATTGTGACATATTTGATACAACCTGTTTTAATAGGTTGGAAAAGAAAAATACATTTCCTGCACAGTTTTGCAGGAGAACGGCAGAGGATAATTAATATCAACACACTGAAAAACTCATGCATATGAAGGTTGAATTATTTGCTTATTAGGAAATGGTTTATTTTTATAAAGTGTACTGCAGACATGGCACCTCTCGTACAATGGACCTATTGCCTCTTACAGTTCACACTGATGAGTGGTCAACCACACTTTTATTTAACTGCCACTAGCAGTATTTGCTGATGTCAATATCTGATTTTAATTATACATGAATAATAATAATTCAAAGCAAAACAAAAAATAAAACCTCTTTATGCTGAATTAAAAAAAAAAAAATCAAGATTATTTAATGAAATTGACCCAAATCACTATCCTGCTAGCTGTTTTACAAAACATTTTTGGAGTTGTTAAGTGTTTTAAAGGCATTTTTTAAGCATCTGAATTATTATTATTATTTTTTATTACAGTTGTTGTAGCTGCTCTGTAAATATCTGTAGGCTATCTATATCAATTGCCTTATGGGAGCTTTTTAGTTGTAAACACTGACTGACCAAATTTATGGTTTTTGGAAATCGAAAAGAAATTGCTGGCGATATTAAATTAAAAATCTGTGATGTTGAAATTGAAAGAGTTTTTGAGACAAAATTCCTATGGGTTGTGATTGATCATAAACTAACATGGAAACCACATATTGACTATATTAAAGGAAAAATGTCAAAATCAATAGCAATCCTGTATAAAACTAGGGATATATTAAATTATAAGGCCTTGTATATATTTTATTGCTCACTTATACTTCCTTACATATCGTACTGTGTGGAATTGTGGGGTTTGACTTTTAAAACAACTATAAGTTCAATAGTTACACTACAAAAACGAGCTGTACGTATTCTTAATAATGCTGGTTATTATGATCACACTAATCCACTGTTTATAAATTCTCATGTTATGAAATTTAAGGATTTGGTATATTATAAAATAATGCAAGTAATGTTCAGAGCAAAATCAAAGTCGCTCCCAGACAGTGTGCAAAAGGTTTTTTCCATATAGGAGATCAAATTTGATTTGAGAAGTGTTTGTAATTTTACAGTACAACAAGCTAAAAAAGGGATTAAAAGGGGATGTATTTCTATTGTTGGGGTTAAATTATGGAACAATGCCAACATAGATTTTAAAATGTGTAATTCGCTTTTGGTTTTCAAAAGAATGGTTTCCAAAGCTATATTTGAGGGTTACAAATATGAATGAAATTATTATTATTATTTATGGGTTTTTTTGGAGGGTAGCTTAAATAGAAAGAATGTAGGTTAGGCATATATAAGCATTTTGCTTCTGCCTGAGCCTGTTCAGTCATTAATCAGTACATAGACTGTTGATTTTGTTTGTACTGTTTGTGTTGTTTGCACTTGCTGTATTATGTGTGATGACTGAATAAAAATACTACTACTACTACTACTACTACACCTCCAGTGTGCTGCTCGCGGATAGAGAAGAGGTAGTGCAGGTGAGGGAGAGGAAGCTTGGGGGGTCCAGGAGCTACTGTAGTTCCTCTGGGAAAAGCTCAATTTTGGAATCCTGCTGCACATGTTAAAAGCATCATGCCTGTTTAAATGTGAAGAATCATTGATGAGTCCATGTGATGTGTAGATATTGAATGATTCACATTTTGGTAGTGCGGTTAAAATTGTCAGACACATTCATGTATGAGACAATCCCTGTTCCCTCTCTCTCTGACAAATGCAAAACAGTTTCTATGAATAATGCAAGCACTTCACTAGAGCAATTGTTTTTGAACAAAAAGATATGAATTATACCCTACAACAAAACAGATTTCCTTTAAACAGCATAAATTCAATATCCTCTTTTGCAGCACACAAATCAATGAAGGGAAATTATGTTTATATGAAAATGGAATCACTGTCATATTTAATTCACTCTGCTTCGTGACAGAAATATTTAATCCTCTATAGACCAGTAAAGCTTTTTGTTACTGAGATTAAAATCCAACAAGCAGAGAGAGTGAGATATGGTCTTTCCTGCTTTATTCCAGTGTAAATGAAGTCTATGCAACTGGTTAGCCAGCACTACTTGTCACTCATGACTGCCTAATATGAAGCTCAGGGGCTTGCACAGAGATGAAAAAAGGGGCATCTCTACCACATGTAGAGTTACATAGGTTAGGGCTTATTTAACCTGAGGTCACAAGTGGGTGAAAGAGGCACACAGAGCAGAGCACACACCACTGACTAAGCTATGAAACTCACCTACAGTAACTTTGCTAAGTAGTAAACAGATTGTACAATTATTGTTATCTCCACAGGTGAACGACTATAACATCCAACAACTCACTTTACATTAAAATGTTAAACGTTTGTGTCCCTTGGTACAATGCAAATACGGTAACAAAGGTCAAACAATCATGTTTTTGTGACTACATAAGGCTACCTTCAAAAACCTGCTGAGACGGTAGATGAAAATTGGATGGGAAAATGTAAATGTGCAGTACTGTAACAGTACCTATACGACTTTATTCTTAGAATATATGTAAAAACAGAATATGTTCAACACTGTCAAATGCTATAACTGTTGCCATATTTTATATTAGAGTTTATACCACTATGGGAACTTTGCATTGCAATGCTTTGTGATGGATATTTTTAAAAATGCATTTCTTTATTGCATTTTCTCTAAATAAGAGAAGGAACACAAACAGGTAAGACTTCAACAATAACAGTTTTCTTTAACACGGCTATAAACAATGGTTCTCTAATAATGTATCAAATGCCAATGTAAAAACCAATGTTTAATATAAATATAATATGCAGCTCCTCTGTGCTTTACAGAGCTTGACAGTGAGTTTCAGTTCATTGTTTAGCTGTCCGGACACAACTTGACTCTTTTGGTTTCCTTTCACTTCTACAGCCTCAGCATCAAACAGCAGACAGACACAGTTAGAGACTAGCTGGTGAACATAGTGGAGCATTAAGCAGCTAAAGAGCCAGATATTTCCCTCAGGAGTTGGTGAAGACCAAAAACAGCTAACAGAGAGTGAATATTGTTTGTTTGTTTGCCAGGTGGACACAAACATGACTCCAAATGAATGATAATGTTGATATGTGTTGTCTGCAAGTTTGCCATATCAACTTAAAATATGTCAGTGTTGTGTTTATATCCTGTGTCCGCTGCCCCCAAGTGGCCAAAAATCGGTTAAATTGATACTTTTCTTTTTCCTGTTGGCAAAACTGTCAGTTTTGTGTTTTCTTGTTTCAGCAACCGAGTGAGCCAAGCATGAAATACTGAAAAATGAGGCAAGTCCAAGATAATTGTATACGTTCAGGTAAGAATACAGGTGAGTGAGGTGAATAGCAGCTCTGAATAGGGCAAGGTGAGGGCGAGCTGGAAGTTGCAAGTTAGGAGCTCATTTTGGAGGAATTCACCAGCTCTTTCCAAACACTGGTGGGGGCTAATTTGTCCAACTTGCCATTATTCATTTTGCATAAGCAGTTTTTTAAAAATCGGGATTCTATAGCAGAAAAGTGGTTTTGGTTTTGGACTAGCATGATCGACAGCACTGCTAGCTCAGTCTGAAGGTTCCCGGCACTCAGATTTAATGTCACCCTCCACAGGGCCAAAATTAGGCTCTAAGACCAATATCCAAAACCACACTGTCGCCTAAGGAAACACATTCAGAACCCGTGAACACATTTTTACGGCACAGTCCATGTCATTAGGTTCTGATAATGTTCTGTAAGTCAAAAATCTTGTTTTCTTCAAACAAATACAAATAATCTCTGAATGGGGTGATATTCCAACGCTTGTTTCACTTGTTAAAACTCCCGAGGACTACTGCACTAGTAGTCAATTGATTTCTTAAAGCACATTGAGTTGTATTGTGTTTGCACTTTCTGTTTAAACTAGAGCTGCAAAAATTTATTGATTTTTTAGCAGCCAGACAATTTTATGGCTACCAGTCTTTTTCTCAAGGTGGACTGCTTAATCAAGCTGTCTTCTAAATGAATTATTGGACAAAGATCCTCTCAGGCAAGCACCTTAACTATCCACAGTACATGAGAGGAATGGTACTGTGTAGAATTGTACAGCAGGTGGTTAAAAGAAGCAATCTTTCAGTAACCAATGTCTTATATATATCTCTTTGAAAAATAGGTTCGTTTCCAGGTTCATAATGTTCACATGTAGCACAAACCTAACAAAAGCATTTCACATAAATAAAAGGAAACAAAACTATCAGAGTTATTTCAAGGACTGCAGATGATGTCAAACAAATGTTTTTTTTTAAGAAATCTCCCCCAGTGCTCAATGCTAAACTTAATACAGCAATTTTAAAGGAGTGCAGAGCAAATTGCCTCTGAACAAGCAAAGGATACATCTATAACACAGAGCACTTTGATTAGGAAAGATATCACCAACTCCATGGAGAATGCTGCTCCAAGGTGAAGAAATGTGGTTACAATCAGGAGTGTAAACTTGCATGCATAGATCACAGCCTTCGTTATGCTCTTTCCATTTTAATAGATCACACAAAAGAACCACTGCTCTAATAATGTGATCAAAGAGCTAGCCCTTTTAAATGAAAAAAATCCACAGAGATGGCACCTACATCTTTGGCAAGAAAAACCAACATGCATGGAAGTCCACAGTAAGTCTGAGGAGTTGGTGTATACCATAACAGTTGATACCATAATATCATAGCTGAAAAATAAACTAAAAATATACTAATGTTAAAATACTTTGAAGTTACATAACCCCTAACTAATTTGGCGAGGCCGTCCTCCCCAAAAATACGTCTGTATAGGTCGTCTGTGCAGCAGCTTGTTACGACCCACATTTACTTTTGTATGCACGGCGACCTCTAGTGGCCGTAGTAATTATGACGGGAGCAAAGGAGGAAGTCCGGCAAGGTAGTATAAAGAGCGACAAAGTCCACTTAGGGAGGAGATCAGGGGGGTTAGATGGGTCAAACAACACAGGACTTTCACCCAGAAAACTTCTCTTCGTGTCCCGTGTGAAACCAAAAGTCAACCTTGTCATGTAACTTAATTTCCTAACATACTTATTTGAACCCAAACCATGATCTTTTCCTAAACCTAACCAAGTAGTTTTGGAGCCTAAACCTAACCAAACTGTGACCGCTTCACAACATGTTTATTGTTGTTACCATGACGACAAAGGTCCGGTACGCCTATATGTGTCGTTTTTGGAGTCATTGGCAAACGACCTATTCTGTCATTTTTGGAGTCATATCTCCTGCCACCAGTAGGGGCGCTAATTTAGGAAGCGCTCCTGTGGGTCGTGTTAGAGGTTAGGAACAAACAACCTATGTGGTCATATGAGTTGGAGGACTTGTTTGTGTTAACACATGGTGAGGGAAGTTCAAAATATAATGTACAAGTATGTTAATTGTATTGGATATACATTAAAGCTCTCCTGAATTACACAGTACCATCTCACAGAAAAAAATATATTCTTTTCAAAAGCAGCAGATCAGTTTCAACAGATTTTCATCTGGATATTATGTCCCCACTGATCCAAAAGTTGTCATAAGTTGTTGTGATTTCTGCTGCAAGGAGACACTTCATCACAGTTTACAGTAAACAAGTTCCTCTTGTGCACAGCTCAGAATATGCCTGACATCATTATGTCAGAATAGAAATAACAGATAGAAAATACACAAAAAAACACACACATAAGCTGCTTGTTATCGCCAGAGTTTCTCAAAGTAACAAAACAAATTAACAACTCTAAAAAATACTTAAATCCCAGTGTTTGTGCTGTCAGTGGTAAATTTAAATATAATTTAAATGGAGATATTTATATTTGATGTAGACTGTTGTTGATTCATCACTGAAAAATTCCCAGATAACTTTCAAAAAAGGAAACAAAAATCAGCCCTGTATACCTAACATATCAAGATTCAAATAGTGTGACTATATTTTACTTCATTATGCAAATTAAGGAATGTCATCCTGTACTTTCTCTTTAATATGTTAATGATGATTGTGTCAAATACACCTTTCCCCAGTTCCTGGTTAAACTATGTTATTTTTAATGAGACAGGACATCGTTTTTGTGATTATGTGAATGTCAACTGTGGCAACATGGAGCTTTTGACCTTCATGACCTCCAAGGACTCAATGTAGATGGTGTTACACAGATCAGCCAATCAAATTGGTCGACACCCCAAAAAATTTTAAATGTTGAATGAAAAATACATCAGACCATGACCTCATTTGCATTTTCAGGTTAAAATAAATTAGACCCTGCCCATAAAGAACATTTTGCTGAGGAAAATAAATCCTCAGGTTAGGCTGAAGCTGCTATGTCAGTGTTTGGAGAAACACAAAGGGTGAATTTTGTAACTAACTTTGGAAAATGGTCACTTGATTTGTCTAACTCAGACTGCTCAAACCCAAGACTGTGGACTTTGCCCCCCCATATCTCCCACTGCAGTCGCATTAGAAAAACCTAGTCGCCAGAAAAGAACGTTATTAGAAACAAAATGTCAGATTACATTCAGTGGCAATGTTTATTTTGTACGTCAAATGCGATTCCCGATTACTACAATATCTGTGCATGGCAACTACAGTATGGTTAAGGTTAGGCGACATAAATACTTGGTAAGGAAGGGAAATATCATGGTTACAGTTAATTGCACAAGCCTCCTGCATGAAAGTCTGACTCTACACACATCTACATACATCCATTCACCACACCACCCCACATCCTTTCTTTCTGGCAAAGGATATACATTGGCACTGAGCGTTAGCACTGGTGTAGAGTACTCCAATATGTACATCATTCTGAAAGTGTGTTCAGACTTAAAGTGTGTTCAGAATTTTCGCCTTGTGTCATTCTCACAAATTTGACCGCTGGACCATTTGTGTTTATTCGTCCCAAACAGCCAATGTATTGACTGTAGAGACACTAGCTGTAACTATGTCTGTGGGAGTGTGCCTGTGTGTTTGTGTTCAGCTCAGCCTCTGACTGATCTTAGAACTTCAGCTCGTTCTCTTCTTCAGTCTCTCTCCTCTCGTCTCTGTGTGTTTTTGAAGCAGATTCATACAGTTTTTTTTGGTCAAGTCGAAACATTTTCAACTCACGCAGACCTGTCTTTGCTTCAATTTGAGCTGCCTCGGGCAAATTTGCGTCTAATTGTGTCATTTGATTGACTTTTGCCGCCTCTAAAATTTGCTTCGTGTTTTGTCTGAACACAGTTAGGATACTGAGCTGCATTAGAAAGGGACCACTTTAATGGCCAGTGTGGAGAGAAGGGATGAATACAGTAGTAACAACCAATAACTCTGTCGGAACCTATCTTTAGGGAAAGTCAATACTTTGGTGTAGTATTTATCTCCAGAAAAGAAAATTAAGATTTGTGTTTATTATTTTACACATATACATATCAAATCTTTGTGTGTTTTATTAATTGCTACAAGTTTTGCCATTGCTATTAGCATTCTGATGTGCCTACCTTCATGGGCACATTTAAATGATAGCTGTTTTTGTGTGGTGACTAACATTCAGACACTACTCATATCATAAAAACACATCTGAATATATGTCTCTGGATGTCTCAAGACATATAAATAACATGTCTCAGGACATCTGAAAACATGGTTGATGGCTGCATATGATTGTAATAATTTCCTCTGGATGCCTCACACTTGTTAGGTTTTCCTGAATAAATATTGTTATTTTCTTTCTTTTTTTCACCTGACAGATCTGTCCAAGCTATCTTTTTGTCATTTCCTTTTCAAAGTAACAAGGACACATCTCTATTTTGACATTTGAGGATCATGAACTAAAAGCGTATGAAAAGAGCGTCAGCAGTGCTTTAACTTGTTTTAGTCACATCAGACCTGTTTGTAAGACAAAATCTCTATGAATAATTTATTGGATGTCAGCTTAATCCCCATTTACCCTTCATGAATGACAAAAGCATACAGCAAGCGTGTCAGCGTTGCTTCCATTTAGCTGTGGTACAAGAGGCCAAGGCTGAACCTCTGTGGAATAAAAACAAAGTCTCAGATTTATTTAATACAAGATGTAAGGCTATGAAATTCTTGAACACTTTTGTGGTGATATTGCTAATTATAATACACTGTGAATAAAGTGGAATCCTGTTCATGATCCTTGTTTGCTCTGACAGTGTGATAGTTTTAAGTCAAATTTGTCTACTGAAAAATGAAGTGTATCAAATGTATCTAATATATTGTTCACTACCTGCAGTGGGACTGCTGCAATCAGAACAACAGAATTTTAAATTAATACAATTAGAAAAGAATTATAAATGCAAATTTGCTGATGATTTGGTGTACTACGAGTTTGTAGTTGAACTAGAAATACTTCAAAACTGAACTTTTCCTTTGCCAAACATTTTCCCTGTGCATCTCTATGAAAATCAACGTGTAAACAGCTGGTTAATGCCAACAAATCCCCTACTGTATTGGGCATTGTGTTTTTAACAGCCAATAAAACGCCTGTGTGCATATAGAAGGTGTATGAACTGTTTGTGTAAATGTGTGTGTGTGTTGAGCCATGAAATTTGTATTCTCTGGCCTCCACTTCATATACAGTAAAGCATATAACATTTCCTTTTAATAGAGGTGTAACCTCACATCATCTCTGAGAGAATACTGCAGTGCTTATAATGCTACCCCAAGTCAATAGCAGGCTATTGTCAGGCTGCTGTAATAATCTAGTTTATCCACCATGCGGGTGCTGGAATCTTATAGCAAACAAACATGCTGGTAGAAAACAATTCTAAGCAGTAATAGATGTAGAATTGTTGTAGAACTTCTCTGATGAACACAATTTGAGGAATTAGATGGCTGTTTTCTTTGTTGCTGTTGTTGTTTTATGTTTGACCTGTCAGTCCATACATACCAGTATTTTCATTTTCAAAAATGACAAACATACATTAAAGGTTGTAGGGAATACGCTAGGTGTGATATTTACCATGGCCAGAAAATCAGAAGCTACTACGATCAACTACGGAGCCACAATGGACCAAACAATACACCAGAATCAACACAGATTGGGCCTCATGCAGCAACAATCTCATAAATGTCTCTTATATTTTCTCTTTCCGTTAAGGGAAAACATAAGAGAAGTCAACTCCAGCTGCACCAAACGTTCTTAACCATCCAAATCTGCTCTTACCCAGGTGTGCTATATGATGAATCCCACTTGATCATAAATTGGAGGCTCGTGGACACTTGTTTGTTATTAGCATAGGTAACGCCCCCTAAACACTATATAAGGGCAGGTGTTGCCATGTGCAAATACTCAGGCACATGCCCAAGAATTGGAGAGATGCCACCAAAAAAAGGCTGTAAGAAGAAGAACTTCAGCAGCGAAATCGACATACTATTAAATAAACTTAAACAACGTAAACGTGATTTTCCAGAGTGTCAGTACTGGTGTTACAGGAAAAACATTTGAGGTGTCGTAAATGCCGTGTTAGCAAAGGGACACACGGTAACTGAAATGAAAAGAAAATGCATGCGATGCCGCTCCAGGTGCATCCGTTTCTGAAGCAGATAGTGATTCACTGCCAGGCACATCAGGGGCTAGCGATGCATTTAACGACACACCAGTTACTGAAGGTACATTTTGCATGTAGTAAGAGATCTACTGCATAAACGCCTTAAAATTAATTATTTTATTATCAATCACTCTGTGCTACTGTACACTACCTGACCAGCACCACTTGGCAGAATATGAATACTAATGCATACTCACGATGCTCCATGTCTGCTCCATGTGGAGGTAGGCAGTCATTTGCTAACATGTCAGCATATGCATAACATATGGTGGAGGCTTTATCTGTTGGCTTCTTTTGTCGTTTTTCTTCCTCGTAGTGGCCAAAAATGTATTTATGCAGCTTTAATTATTTCATTTCAGCAAAGTTTGCCACATGACACAGCATTTTCTATCTGCAATAGTTGGAGTATTATATTGGTGTACATTAGTTCAATTTTGATTTCTGCTGGCAATTTGTGTTTTCATTGGTATAGTGGTAAAATAAAATGAAATATGAAATATTTAAACTGGTTAAATATATATATATATGTGTGTGTGCAGCTACTCACTTACTCAATTCATTGCAGAGTATACATTTTTTACAAAATCAAGTCCTGAAGAGCTTTGTGTGCATGTCTAGAATCGGGACTGATGAAGAGAAAGCAAACAGAAAGCTCTCCGTTAGACAGTGCTTCACCCACCCACTGTAAACATTTTCCAGTGACACAGCCAGTCTATATTGTCATCCATTAGACACTAAAGTTCTAGATTTCTTTCGAGTGTTCTCAAATATTCATGGCGCACAAGGACACATTTTCATTATCCTTTACGTGAAAACATCTGTAAGAGCTACTGTACAGTATTGTAAATGACAGCTACTCACTGACCTCTTTGATAGGGATTACAAGGTGAACAGAGGTATCAGAGTCTTATCACTTGTGTAGTGGTCACTCATCTTTCAGCAGGATAACCGGAGCTCAAATCCCTTTGCAACCAGACACCCACCTTGCTGAGGTGCACTCATGCAAGAACTAAATCTCTATCAGCTCCAGGGATGCTGTGGAGCTGACCCTGACCTCTGACCTCCCATAGAGTGGGCGAGCTAAAAGAGAATTTTCCTACAGGGACTGTTTGAGTATCACATATTAACAGTAGGAATGAAGCCTACACTGTCTACATGGATCAGAGTTTATCCAAACAGCCCCGTGTGGAACACTTTGCTGTGATTTTTTGGCAGCAGGATTAATGAGTAAACTGTAGCAGGGATGAAAGGATTCATCACTGCACTGGACATATCTCATTATTTCACTGTGTGTTTACCCAATGCAGAATTTTCTAGATGGACACAAGAAAATGAACAAAGGCTGGCTCATCCTTTCAGGCATACAAAATCACAGTGATGACAGTCATGTCGCTATTTATTTTAATAGAGCTGTCGAGACAGTTTAACTTAAAAGTTGCAATAATATTGGAATTTCAGTAAAAGTAAGCATTATTTAAGGCGTTTGCTTAACTTAGAATGAGGGCTGGTCCTGTGCTACAAATGTGGAGGTGGGTGATTGTAATGTACTGTCATTATTTTTCTAGAATGTGTATAATTAGTACACATGATTTAAGAGGTCAGAAAACCATCTCTTAAGGAAAATTTGAATTTAAATACATATATATATTTTATGCAGAATAAATGTGTTCCACTGAAACTACTGAGACTTTTACAAACACATTTCCAGTAATCTCTAGACATTTTGTTTGATAGGCACTTCGTGGGTTGCATGGCAATAAGTAATGTTAGACTGCATGAGAAAATTGTGGATAAGTCCACAACATATTGACTTTTAAAGACAGTAAACGTGCATGCATCAGTACATGGAGTCGATCTTGGAGATGATCTGCAAGCACAGTAACAGAGACTGAAAAGGAAAACGACCATAATATTATCTACTTAGTGTACTGTATGAGGATGTACTAATATAACCAACCATCTAGAAGCCCCTAGGGGCTGCAATGGGCATCAAACTGTATGTAGGGCTCGTTATTTTTACTTATTTTTCATTTTTAAGAAAAAAAAGATTGTGAGAATGTATGTATTTATTTTGAGTATCCTCTTTTTTATTTTATTCAATGCCATCCAATGGGTATCTTACAAAAAAGTCCCAGTATTTTTCAGTGAAAACAGGTAAATAATAAAAATGATGATACGTGTAAATTATCCTTAAAAACATTAGAGGATTTCAGTCAGACAACTCACGTCTGAAATGTTTATTATAGCAGCAGAACATAGTTAGAGTTTGGCGTCTGGGCTCCGACCTCAATATCTTAAACCCCCCCAGCCGGAGTGGTGGTGGGGCTGAAAAAACAAACAGCAATATTGATGCAGGGCAGCAGAGGCACTGACAGGCAGAGGGAGAGATGGGAAATTTTGCAGTTTAAATAGACCGCCAAATGGGGAGGGTGTGTTTGGTAGATGGTTGTGGAGAGTGAGGTATGTCACATGTGTATAGCAATGCAGCTTGAGTTGGCTGCCTGAACTGGCTCACAGGCGTCGCTCCATTAGATTACTTTAGATTAGTTCTAATCAGCAAAGTATGTATGTTGACAGCTGAGGCTGATGGGAATGTCTTTTGTTGTGCAGGTATTTGATCATAAACCAAAGTATTGGACATATTTAAATGTTGACCTGATGATGGCCCTGAAAGGTAAGGAATCACCAAAGTTATTACAATTCATCATGAGGGGAGGAGCAATGTCTGTACCAAATTGCATGGCAATCAATCCAGTAATTTTCAAGAAATGTCACTAAAAAACAAAAATGTGAACCTCATGGGGGCACTAGAGGAAACGTCAGGGGATCCACAAAGTCATTAGGCTTCTTCCTTTTGGAACCATTAATGTCATACAAAGTTTTGTGCCAATCCATTCAGTAGATGTTGAGCTATTTCACAGGATAAGCTGACCTATTGGTGGCGTTACATGAAAAATTCAGGGTATTGCTAAAGTCAGCAGGATTTGTCCCCTGGACACCATGGTTATTTGTACCAAGTTCCATGGGAATCCATCCAACATGAGACTGAGATATTTCAGTCTGGACCAAAGCGATGGGCTGACAGTGGACAGATACTGCCATCCATAGATAAATTAGCTCAGTAAAATGAATGGCAACCAGTCTATTAGTTTGTGAGATATCTATTGACATGTTGATATGGGGGTGGCAGCTGAAGAAAGAAAGCATGAAGCTCCAAAATGGAAAGTGTTCATGAATTTCTAAACATTTCATGGCAATCTGTTTAGTAGTTTGTTGATATATTTTGCTCTAGACAAAAGACTGATATCCTCATCCTCAGGCTACTCAACTATTTTTTGAAGGCCAATACTCTACAATACAGTAAACAGTGTTTTGATTAACAAGCTTTCTGTGTGGGCTGTAAAAAAAGAAATCTTGTAATAGACTATCCTGGAGGGCTTTTCTTTCTACACCACCACAAGACTGGGGAACTGGAAAATGGGCTTCAGTCAGGTGGCAAAAACTTTCATCCCCTGTGTTGTTTGGTAGAGAGTGGCCGCAGCAGCAGATACAGTAACTCCACACATTGTATTGTGTTCTTTACTGTTCAAGTATTTCTTGGCTGCCCCAATGAACCCTCTTTCTTGAGCTCACGGACTATCTGGGTGTCTCCAAGCACACCTGCTATTACTATTTAATCTTTGGACTTGGGGGAAGGTGTAGAGTATTTTCAAATCAAAAGGCTCATGTGCAAGTGATGCATTTGGTGTTAAAGTCAACTTGCAAGTGTTCTTTGATTTTGTAAAGCCGAGTCTAAAGTCATCAAATTTGTGACTTGAGTCCGACTCAAGTCCAAGTCATGTGACTCGACCCACACCTCTGCTAAAGACTGATCATGTGGAATGCACAACCAATTCACAAAGTTTTCCATATGGGTATGAACAAATCAGGGGGGACTTTCGTAGGATGAAGTTATGTATGTTTATTGTATCATTTCACAAAAATTAGAGATTGATGATGTGATTATACTTTAAACACTCCAGTTCAAGGATCTCTAAATTACTGCTTACTTCTACTCCGTGGGCAACTCTACTGAGATCTCATGTCTTGTAAATAATCTATGAAGTCATCTAAGTCAGACACCACCGTTTGACATCAGATGAGTTATTTTGACCGGGCATGGTTCCAGGGACTGACTGCTCATGCTGGAGAGCCATCAAGACCCTCTGATCAAATATTCTAAAAGAGAGGGAGGACAGCCCGTTCTATATAAAGAGCTCTCTTTAAAACCACAAACGAGTGCTTATCTCCTTCACAGAACTTGACATCACTGTGCTTATGAAGCAGGTTTCACTGATCATGTCATTAGAGCTGCTGGTTAATTTACACTCTGTAACAGCAAAATAATCTTTTTGCAAAGAGCGATGACAGCAAAGTGTGCTTATGGCTTTAAATGACTATGCATACATAAATACAGTAATCTAGGTAGTGTCTGAGTTTGAAGACAATTAAATCATACTGTATACATTACAAAAAAATCATATGACTGTTTTGTTCTCGTGAATTGTGAATAAATTACAACATGAAAATAACAAATCTGTATTGACTATCTGACACCACAGTGCCATTTACATTATCAAAATTAATTCTCAATTTCTCAGCTGTGTGTAGAAATAGCCCTCTGAAGAATATTGCAAAGATGTTGTTATATTGGATACAATGCCAGCTGAAAAATTAATGTCACACAAACAATATTCGAACACAACCTGGGATGGATCATTGAGACCAATGGCAATTCATAGACAGATTTTCAGATTGAATATATGAAGTTGTGCTCCAAATGCCATCATTCATAGAGATAGACTTCCATTCATATTACATTAGCAGAGCATCTCCAGGCTTCAGTATGTGTTAGTGTGGCAATTGTGATGAAGATTTTGACTCCTCAGTTTTCCAAGTTTAGCTTTCTAAGAAGTATAAAGCCCCCAAAGTCCTGAAACACCCTGTAAGTAAGCTCTCAGCAGAAGAAAAGATAAAAACTCTACACATAATCGAAGTCACCCGTCCAATGTAGCAGAAGGTTGAGCTGGTAGTTAAAGATATCTTGAACTGTACTGACCCATGTGACCGCACAAGACAAAGTGCTCAAAGCCTGCAGGCATGTGCATCTGCAAACTCCTGCCCCTGTCACCTGACCTGTTGATACATTGTATGTATGGAAAAACTCGATTCACTTAAGTATTGTGATCCTTTTTTTTTTTTAACGATTTTTTAATAGATGTTTTTATTCCTGAATCGATATTATTTTATTATATAATAGGATTTTGGTACTATTATTACATTTACCATGTCAAGCAATGCGATACCACCTGAAATTAAGTGTTTATTGTTTTTATTTAAGAATTCATCCACACAGCGCCACTTTGGCCAGTGCCCCACCAGAAAAAATATCCCCCAAAGAATTTCCTGTTGCTGAAATTCCATGGCTGAAGTCAGACTCATAATTGATCAGACTTTGATCCTTTGTCTGCCTGCCCATCCCTGTGTCCAAGGCTATTCGTTTACTTAAGAAGCTCTAGGCTATTTAGGCTAAATGTTCTATATTAACACTATTGTTAATATAAGCGGGCGATTTTAATGCAAGCGGTAACCACTGTATGTCAGTGCATGAATGGGCCAGATCTATGCTCCGGAGGAGAGCCTTCATTAGGCTATACAATATCGCCCACCACTGGATTTGTAATAAACCCCAATGAACTTGAGCTTCTGTGCTTTGATCACCCACTATGAAACAACATTTCCCTCTTCCATTTTATAATGCCTAGTCGTACTTCTGCAGTCATTTGGTGAAAGTAATGCGAACATAGTGTAATCAGTGACGCTACTCTACACACACAGCAATATTAGTAATTTTATTACTTTCAAATGAAAGTAACTAGTAATATATTACCTCTTGAAAGTAAGTTGCCCAACACTGTTAATACATATATTAATAAGATATATCTTTATATATGAATAATATTTTATTACCACTTTTATATGCAGTATAGCAATGCTGCTGCTAAAATAAAACTCAAAGGGTGACTGACATGTGATGAGCATTGTTTTTGGAAATATGACTCATGATATACAGTCTCTAGAAGTGTATGATTCAACTTTTTCCTCATGGTCAAGTGTTAAAAAAAGCAAACAATAATCGCAATAAATACTAATATTGAATACTTTTAGAATATACGATACTATAAAACATATAGAATCAGCACCCAAGTATTGTGGTAGTACCGAATCGGGTGATAAGCATATTATCCCAGCCCTAATGTGTATTAATGTAATGCAATGTATTTGCATGACTTAAAGGAAAACACCCTGTAAATAATTTGACACTGCAGAGGATTTAAGATGTAAGTAATATGTCATTATTACATGGATCTTGAAAAGTTTGTATGGATTCTGCTGTATTAAATGGGCAGGTGGTTTAAATAATATCAGTAATCAGATGAGAATAGTAGATAATGGGTAACCCCACTCGTGTGCTGAAGCCTGAGTACCAGCTGGTCTCCTTAAGCAGACTCTCCAGATCCCCTCTTCTCATCCAAACAATCCTTGGTCTGCCGGTGCACTAAAGCCAAAACCAGCAGCAGCCTGGGGTCTAAGATTAGAACATAAACATCTGTTGTGCATGTTTTAGTATGTATCTAAGCATAATGGGAATCAACGGTAGTGGAATGCTTGGCAGCAGAACTACATAGCACCAAAATGCTCCGATGTAAAGGACTTATCATGTCACTGCTTAAAAGTGCTTAATGCTTCATTGCCCATGGCCCTGTGATAGTATCCCCTGGTGTCCTGCAGATCTGGTGACCGACTGTTTAAAGAATATTCTCTAGACTATGTGGAGGGTGGTCCATATATATGTATATATACACACACACACACACACACAGCCATCCAAGTAAGTAGGCAAAGAAGACATATTTTCTACTATCAAAATATTAGGAAAAGATTAGAAAATGAACATTCATAAATCTTATAATTTTATAATATGTTCCAATAACACCCATATAACTATTATCTTTCCAAAGGTCAAAGAATTAAAATAAATTATGGACAAAGGAGGACAGGGGACCACTTCTCTTAATTTCATAAATGTGCATATAGAGCATAATACAATTAAAAGTAGAGAAGCCTTCTTTACCTTTTTACGTCCTCTGACTGGATAATGCACCTAGCTATGCTGGTCCATATATTTCATGAATGTTGAGCACATTAGTTAGTTTTTTACTTTAATGTTTATTCAAATTGTGCTTCCCTAAGAGGAAGAGGGTTTTTTTCAGTTTTTTTGAGGACAATAACAGTTCAGTCATTTAATTTGCATTGTTTTATGATGACAACTAAGATGAGTTTTCATAATTTCACACATGTGAAATTAGTGCAGAGTCATGCACAGTTTAACATAATGTGAGAAACTTGTGTTCCTGTCAGCAGTTGTATTTTTGAGAGGAGGTGTGTTGATTTTGTTTGTAAGAAGGTATGAAATATAATAGCTTGATCATGTTTCATCAGTTTCTTCAAAACTGTAAGCTGTGAAATAATCATGAACAAGGAACGCTTAGCTTTATTTAGATTAGCAAGACTATGAACTAACATGTAGTTTCTTCTCTGTTGTGTCAATTAAAGGTGTTGCTTGATGATTAGAGGTGCTGTCTATGTTCTTGGTTGTCACAGGAATAAAACCAATCATCACATAACTTTTTAGGATGCTGACAGCTCACATAAGTGTGCAACTGGTAATGACAGCGTAAGATTTTATGAAACAAAATGAATAGACAGACACTGTACACTGAAGAAAACTTCTTTAAATTAAAATAAGTGAGTGTCACTACCCTTACTACTTTCATAGGTTTAACAAAACTGAGTTCATTTTTGATCAGCCCATTATTATAAATACAAGAAAGCTTAGGTCATTTAATAGCAATGTGGTTTTAAAATGCAGGTGGTGTTGGTTGAACTGCTGTAGTGTGGAATCATGTTGCAGAGAAAATTGAAGAAATAATAAGAAATCCAAACTTGGCCAATATTATCTGGTTCTTTCTATCTTATGAAGTTGAGCATCTTATGAGCAGCACTTTATGCTGCATGGATCATCTGCATATCAGATTGGTAGCATTAAAGCGCACCTCACCGTGCCCGGCATCTCTATAAGGGCCATTATCGCAGCTCTGCACAATTTCTTTAGCCAAAGCATCTTAACATCTGGTATTCCACATTAACCTCACCTAACATAGTGAATGAGGAAGGCACTCCCCTCCCTCTCCTTGAGCAAGGCATTTAGTCCCTAATTGCTCCAGTGGAGCAATGAATGAGGAAATGAGATTCAAGAAAGAGAGCACACGTCTGTTTATACTCTCTGGTTTGTTCACTTATGCCCTCATGTGCTGGTGCGCAGGAATAACACAACCATCAATCAGACAGTGTAGACCATGCTTGTGTATAATCACAGGATTTGGAAATGCTGAAAGTCAATAGGTAGTGTTTTGTTTGTATTTTTTTTTTTTTTTACAATGTTACATGAGACACCTGCCGAACTGAGACTACATGATAGAGAGTCATATAGAAATTCACTCAGACATTTACTCAAAATTCGTATCAATGCTATCATGTTTTAGTAGTATAGCAGTAGTAGCCATAGCTGCAGCAGTAGTAGCAGTATACATATGTTACCTTGGACGAGGATGTGCACTGAGGTGGTTCTCGGTCGACTACTTGTCTGGACTGCGCACACATACTGGCCCTCATCTGTCATGTCCACATGTTCAATCTTGATGGTAAATTCCTCTTGATTAAGGGTCACCAGTCTCACTCTGGGATCCACAGACCATTTGTCTTCTCCGGCATACAGTATACTTGACCGGTTCAGCCATGCTGTGTGTGTGACAACGTCCCCCTGTGCACACCTGCAAAGGGATAAAAATAAGATATAGGGATAAATATTTTAACTGAAATACTCATATAATCCACAACATTTAAGTAAGACAATCAAGTAAACAATTCAAATGCCATACTTTTCAAACACAACAATTACTCCTCTTCCTTACAGTACATAAGGACTATTTATTATGCATTGCAAATTTCTGAATGTTTTTTTTTATGTCTGGCTAGGATGGACAATCATCACACTGATTAGCAAACCTTCAACCAGAGAGGAGAAACCAATCAGTGAAACCAGCTGGTGTAGTGTTGCAGACTGCAGACTCTAGGCTCTTCACGGCTGCAGGAAACACTCACTGATACTTTAAAGGCTGAAACTGTACCGTAAGACAGTGGGTTAGGGCCCTAGGGCCTGGGTCAGCTGAATTTGTACAGGCTTATTCTGAGTAAGCATAAAATGGGTACAATAAGTAGATATGAGCTGGTTTGTTAAAACTGAAATGCATTTCCCACAATCCTTTTTTAAATCAGTTTCCTGGAGGCACACCACCACTTGTTTTTTACTTCACTACCAAATCATCTTTATTAGAATTTTGTGAAATTTCCAAAGTAATAATAAGGGTCATTATGCAATAGCAGCATAATTGCAGTTCTCAGTTCCCTTATGAAAATGAGGACATGTTGATGTAGAATAATATTCTGATATACACCATCAAATGGAAATATTAATAGCGTTTGAGCTATTAGCAATCATGTTAACAGCTTGCTTGGAATATTGACAATTTTTCAATAAGCTTGGTAACTAGACACGTTGTACATATGCAAATGAAGCTCTCGAGCAGTCATCAGGTTTCTTTTGTTAATCTGCCCACACACTTGGCTTGTGACATTCTAAAGTGATTGAGACAATGAGCCTAAAACTCCACTGCTGTGCTCTGTTGCAATAACAACAGATTGGTTTCACTAGTCACAAAATGCTGCTTTGATACAGGAGCCGCGTCACTGATCTGTCTCCACAGAGCAACACATCTGCTGTAATTTCATGACAAATCTTTGGATTCCGCGGAGACAGTACTGACAAAGCGGCAGGAAAAAAAGTCTCATTTACGGGACAGTGTGCCAGTGTCAGAAGAAATTTGTACTTTGTACAAACTTTGTGCTTTTGGCTGCCAAATGCCTGTTTATCATCTTTATTTAACTTTTAGTAGCCTAATTTTCCACCTCTCGCCCAGTGTCAGCTGGGATTGGCTCCAGCTCCCCCGCGACCCACTGAGGATAAGCGGTATAGATAATGGAGGGATGGATAGCGTACAGAAGAACGTTCAGGGCATTTAAATATTAACAGTTTAGAATGGTGGCAGTGTAACAGGAGCTCAACACTTTGCAACTGAAAGACTCTCAGCTCCATTTACGCTGTCAGAGGTTTTGTTACAGCATCAGTCACTTCCACTTCAGTGGCGGCAGTAGGGTCAATGGTATCCTTGGGGCATTTGTGGCGATATGGTGGGGAAAGAAGACAAAAAACTGGCGTGTGTGTGTTTGTGTGTAATCAATACACAGGAGCAATGGCTTTCAAAAATAATGGATTGCAGTGTATGGGAGATGGTGAGGGATCAATTTACTATGACAAAGTGAATTCAAAGTAGGGTTTTCATTGCTACAGTAAATTAATTTCTCTGAGCTGCAAATGTATTTTGCACTGTAAAAATGTTAACCTTTATAAACAAAACCAAACACAGCAGGGTCTGAACTGTGCTGACCCTGTAACTTTCCTTTAAAATGAACAAAATATACCTGAAATTCTGGTTTTTGCTGACCTCCAGTGGTTAAATCTCTCACCTTACTGCAGTGATGTACAGGTGGATTCCAGGATCCGGTGACATTGCTGTTGGGTGTGGTTAAAGGTTCAACAGAGCACACTTCTGACCACACCCAACCATACCCTTTGAATGATGCTGGGTGTGGTCAGATGTGAAACAGAGTTGAAACTTTGGTAACACTTTATAATAAGGTACACAAATTAACCATGAACTAGTTGCTTATTAGCATGCATTAGTATCATATTGGCTTTTTATCAGTCATTATAAAGCACTTATTACTGCCTTATTCTGCATGACCATATTCTACAACTACTAGGCCATTAACTAAGAGTTTTCCCTCAGTAACCTCCTAATTACTGCTTATTGATAGTAAGTAAGGGAGTTGTTGTACATGAATTACGATCTTAATATGCTTTGCTCAGTATGGGCATAAGTAATTAAAAGGTGGTAGTACCACAAGAATAGTCATTCTCCCTTAATAACACTTAATAAATATGGATTATTCTTATGTAACAAAACACTACAAGTGTTAATAGTGTCCAAATAACTCTAAATTGCTCATAACTAATTCACTAGTAGTTTGACACTTATTAACCCACACAGGTTCCCTATTCTAAAGTTGCCTCCTCTTTATTATTAGTAAATCCATTATAGCACACTACTGCAATTAACAGACCCTATGTAAAAAAAAAAAAAAAAAGTCAGCACAAGTAGATTTTACTAATAGACCACGTCAGAGATTTTCAAACATATCAAGATTTTTTCAAGTTTCTTTAAGGCTAAGAACAAATGTAATGTATGTGTATGCCTAAACTTGCTGTATAATTGACAGACTGTTTGGTGTGGTATGAATCACACAGATTATCAACCATATCTCTATACTCCTCTCTGGTACGACCACCATATAATGCCCATACTGAGCAAAGCATATTAAGATCATAATTCATGTACAACAACTCCCTTACTTACTATCAATAAGCAGTAATTAGGAGGTTACTGAGGGAAAACTCTTAGTTAATGGCCTAGTAGTTGTAGAATATGGTCATGCAGAATAAGGCAGTAATAAATGCTTTATTATGACTAATAAAGAGCCAATATGATACTAATATTCATGCTAATAAGCAACAAGTTCATGTTTAATTTGTGTACCTTAATATAAAGTGTTACCGAAACGTTCAAACAGAGAGGGCAGCAAAACACCGCTTTTCAACCTGGTTGAAAGTTACTCTTTAAGGTTTCCTCCAGGCTCATGGACACTCACTCAAGTGTAAAAACTGAAAGCTTAAACTTTTCTTGGAGGAGTTCCAACACACAACCTCTTTTGGTGAGTAGCATATCAACAGCCTCAATGTCCTTGTTGGGGCTTTACCTTAAGGCTGAATTCAGATCAAATGAGGCATTGCGGCCACTAGCGCAGGGTTGTGCGGCGGTGTGGGAGTGTCAATACATGGTACAAGGGTTGTACAGCTCTGGAAAGGTCATCACGGCGGCGATCAGTCTCTCTTTCATCTTCACAGTTGCCCGGTAAACAACAGAATGATACATGGTAAACAAAGTTCTTCTTCCCGTTGGCATCTTCCAAGCTCATTGCAGGATTACATGATTGGCCACCCAATTGCGTTTCTCCAAAAGTTGATTCTGTTTCAACTTTTCGCCACAGGGCAGCTGGGTTTTTTTTGACATCCCCTGCGGTAACACACTACCCATGTTCAAATGAATGGGAGGACTGCCGTTTTTGCCACAATGCTCGATTTGGTGTGAATTCAGCCTTGGAGACGAGTTCTCACCAACACAGAAGGGGAAGCTATTTCTGATTTCCCACACCACTGCTAAAACACAGGAAACAGGGGACATGCATGCACAAGAACTTAAGCCTTCTGTATTTCAAACAAAAATGCAGATAGAATCCAGCAAAAACTCTAATGTCATTCTGATTCTCATTTTGTCAATTTTGGGGCAGTAAATTTGTGAGACAGTTATAAAACCCCACAGAAAATTCCAACATATTCAACATAGGAACATGCCACTGAAGTTAATACATTTCTTTAGAAGTGCACTGATCTTTTGTATTTGTATAAGTGAGAGACTCTACATCACTGAAAGAGTTGTTACTTTAGTATTGAGAGGGAAGGATGACGTTTTCCCCTTATATATTTAAATCTAGATGTGAACATGATGATATATTCAGCTTGATTATCTGCATTAACCATTTATTTTTGGCAACTCAACACTTGCAACATTGGTCTCATGACAGCAGCTTTCAGAGAGAAACTACTATACTGTATGTTGCAACATGTTTATATACTGTATGATGATGGGCTATGTCAAGTTTGTGTACCTGACAGGAAAATAACAAACAGCTGAGAGAAACAATTTGAAATTGTTTTTCTAGTTTAGAAACATGGACTTATAGCTTTCCAATTCTTTCAATTTTGTCACTTGTGGTTGTGCATTTTGATACTCACATACCATATCCATATATATATATACACAAATATGATGATGGGATCGTTTCATTTCAAATATTAAAATATTTTTGGTGAGTGATTGTGTAGATGAAACACCACATTATGTTGAAAATCAAGCATTTTTCAAGGAGTATATTCAAATTCAAGCATAGTCCTTAAATTGAAAACATAATGGTTAAAATTAAGCATTTTCAAGACTTTGTACAAACCCTGTATGGAAATACTTGTCTCCACATCAAATTATTTTCTAACTACTTTTCCCAGCCTGTTCTCTACTTCCCCCATGCTTGTCTTCTTGAATAGTCTTTGTTTTTAAGTGAGCAGTAAGAAGTGGCGGCAGTACAAATTACTAAAGGTAAGCTACCACCATTTATATTCTTTTTAAAAATACATGACATTTTTGAAAAGAAGTTTTAAAAAGACCAGAGTGTGAGGTGGTAAAGTGCATCCTGAAGTTACCATGCACCATTATCAACCGCCGAGATAGGTGGACTTCTGACACAGACTATAGTGCAACAGAAACTAGGACAAAATTGGTGTACAACATTTAACAAAAAACTGCTGATTATATTACTTTTAAAGAACCCAGTTATTCTTCTGTTTACTTATCAGCCTTCAAGGTTGAGGCTATGGTCAGTGCCTCCTTCGGAAACACAGCCTTCAGTGGTTTTGGTTCAATTTGAGAGGGTCAGTGACACAGTTGAGGATATCCTGGCAGCGTGTTTGCACTGCCTTCCAATTTCCAATTCATGAGAAACTCTGTGCAGTCACAGTGTGTGAGTAGGAGTGCTGCCTCTTTGTGTGCAATCAAAGAGTACAAAACAAGCCATAAGATATGAGATTGCAGTTGCTGATCTTTTTATTGATTGTCATTAAATGTGGAGGAAAGAGGAGGAAAGACAGGGTAAAAGCTCTAAGGGTAAAGCTCCTCTTTTGTTGAGTTGTGCAGTACATTCTACATTAGCAAAGTTTCTCTCTACATGTGCAGAAATTCTCATTCACATCTCTGCATGAATGTCAATACTGTTTCTTCAGCACGACACTTAAATTGCCTGTTACATCCCTGACACCAGATATTTTATATTAGAAGTCAAAATGTTCAGCGGCTGGAATGATCCTCTTCAATATATATTTTTAGAACTTTATTGAAAAGAAAATCTGGTTTGACTTAGGTTGTTATTGTTATAAAAAAAACTAAATGCCTCACCAGCTAAATCCCCCTAGAGAGCAAAAGGAAGAAAACCGAAGGGATAAATATTTTACATGCTATATATTCTCCCCTTATCGCTTCTGCACAGATGGCAAACACAATTTAATCCCAAAAATTGTCAATCCTCTCAAAAGTGAGAAAGCAGGTAGGGAAGGGAAGATGAGAGATTGGGAGGTGAAACTGTAAGCAGTGGCGTGTCTAGACATTTTTGACTGGGGTGGCCCAAGTGGGGCACTGACTTGTGCAGGGGTGGCATGACGTACATGTGCATTCATTTACCATTTCTGTCTCCACTACTCATACAGTATCTACTGTAATTACTAACATTACAGTATCTTAGTTTCTCAAATTCTTGTGTTTAAAATTTTAATTTAAAAGATAAATAGACCTACCAATCACAACACAACAGAGTGGCACCATACGCATATAATATAAAGCTCCATACTGTATTCGTTAAGTCCTTGAAAAGAAATTGTACCTCCAAAAATAGGCTACATACAGAGAAAACAATCCACATTCAAAAATACAGTCACAGTATAACGTACCAACAAAATATTGAATTGACAAAATTGTACGAAACAATACAAATCTACTTCAGAAAATGTGCTACAGTGAAATGGCACAAAAGCTACTAACTGCCTCTTGCAACACAGCCCAAGATTCAGTTCAATTGAATTTATTATTTGTCCCACATGGGCAATTTGTGCTGCAGCAAGCATCAAAACACATATCAAAACATAAAAACATGCAATGTGACATAGAAACAGTTGACATGAACACTTGCACAGGGTGGCTTACACCTATGCATAGTGAGTCGTTTAAGCTCAGGCTATAAGTGTCCACCGTAACCCCACAGGGCCTATAAATAGTATAATGAACATTGAATATTGTCAACATCACCATTATCAATGTAATATACATCGCCATCCCCACGCAATGTCAACACTACAATTATAATATACTGCACCTCAATACTAAAAAAGCATAAATTAATTAACATTGGCTCGAACTAAGGTCCCACCTCTGACTGGGCAACCATTCATAGTTTAGGATAATGGGGTGGCACCTGGGGTGGCCAATCAGATTTCAGCACAGGCCACTACTTGCACACGCCCCTGACTGTAAGCAACCAGCTTCTCCACTCTCCTCCCTGTGTACTTCTGTCAGCGACGTGCGGGTCATTAAAAATACATGACACTTGTTGCTGCACAATTAGATGTTGCCAGTAGACTATGTTTACACTGTGGATCAGTCAAGTTAATGTTTAATGCTATGTCAATAGTAGCTTTGCTTCCAGGAACACAACCGTCATCTCTTTCAACATTCAGTCCCTGAAGAGACATTACTTTCTAATGACTCAAATGCACTGAAAATGGGTTTTTTTTGTTTTCCGTCATGTTTTCCATTTAATGCATATCTAAATGGGATGTAGGCTTGGTTCACAAAATGGCTTGGTTGACAAAATCCTAAGAATGTGATGGGATGTGATGGAAATTGTAACTGTGTTTTCAAGAATTTCATAAGATAAATGTTAATTGCATTTGTTGCATTGTATTTAGGGTCAAAGTGATCAGATTACTAATGAACAAAGACACATGTCAAATAGCCAATCCCGCTTTCTGTAGGTTTAGGTTGACTTAGTGTGATAATAATTAAGTATTACTGTGTGTTCTTTAAAGGAGCTGGGGAAACTGTCCCTCAGAACACAGGGAGACACTTCACCTCATCCATCTTGGATGATTTTGTTCTGCAAGACTTTCCAAAGATGACAGCTAGCCATCAGATGGTGAGTTTCTGATTACCCATCATTTTTCTGTCTTTTGGCCTGTACCAAGGTTTCAAGTGCTCATTGTCCCTGCTTTGTCCTGTGCCTTTTTCTTGAAACTTTTTCCTTCTAGATTACTTCACTGCACCTGACAATTGCTGGCAGAGAAACTACATTCTTTTAACACCCATTCTCCACATCACATCATTTAACAATGTCTGTAGTACACAGCGGACACACTGTACAGACAGAAGTACTCAACGTACAGTAGCTGGGATGTGCCGATCGTAGGAGCTAATGTGATTAGTTTGCTGCTCTAGAGAGTTGATGTGCGTCAAGATGCTGCTGGTGTGACGGCGTTAGCAACAATAACAGCAATAACAATAGCTCAGTTAAAGAGCAACATTTCAAGTAGCAGCAACCGAAAATAGAAGGGTTTGCCTCAGTTTGCACTATAGGCGATCATCTAAATGTGTGGTCAAACAGGCTCCTCCAACTATACAACTATAAGTGAGCCTGTGATTTGCCCAAACGTTTACATGAAGCGAGGACCCCCTGTGGTGCACTTTTGGAAAATTTGACATCTACAAAAATACAGCAGAGATAAAATGAAATTGCTGACACATGTCTTCACAGCTTAAATGTCTGACTGTGAAGTCAACAAACACTGTTCCTCCACTCTACACACTGAATAAACATATTCCTTTATAATAAGCAAGGTAGTTGCATCAACTAATTAACAATTATTAGACTATATTTTAGTTTTTTAACCGACACCATACTGACCACCTGCCATATCTCCCTGTTCAGCAAGATAGGTTAAAAAAAATATATATATATCCAACCAACTTTCTTTCTCCTTATATTTGAAATATTCCTCAATTAGTACTTGGCCAGGTGCTTTCTATATTGAAAACTCCATATTACAGCTCTTCAGAAAAGCAGAGCTCAGTCCCAACTACTGTGGCTGAGAGTCCTGCAGGTTTCTTTCCAGCTGTCTCATCAGGAAGTGTTTTACAGCCAGGCTGTCACCTCAGTGAAATTAAGCCCCTTGTAGGTTAGTTAGACCCCTGCCTGCACTCTGGGTCGTGAGGAACAGGACTGAGATCCTCTGATGGGCAACACATCAAGGTTATTGCCTGCCATTCAAGCCAAAACATTGGTGCTCGTGTCATAAAAATGTCTCATAGACTGTTTCCATCTGAATGACCTGTCAAGGAACATCAGAAGGTGTGTCGGGCTTTTGGATGTAAAGTCCTAAAGTGCTATGACATTGAAGAATGTGATGGGGCGATATATGTTTTTGTTCATTGTCTGTTCCATAAATGAACTTTACCCAGGATATAAAGTAAAGATAAAATACAGAGTTAAACATAACAAAGAATGGTCTTTAAATGATTGTGGCGGCAGCTGCAAAGGATTTAACCCTATTTTAGGCAAGAGTAACCTCAGACACAATGTTTCTTGAGTGCAATCAGAATAAATGAGGAATATATGATGTGTTAAAGGTTTTGCCAGATTTTCCACAGTATTTCAGGGTAATTTTCTGGCAGCCATTCATTTATTTAGAGAAGCGAAAATGAAAAAAAAAAAAAAAAAAAGACAGTAATTGATGGTGTTACACAACTGCAATTACTCTACTCTGAATATTTCATAAATGTTAACGGTGTGACTTTTAACTGAATGTTACACTGAATTCAATGAGAAAATGGTATAATAAGTGGCCTCCACTAACATGTGTATCATATTCCATTCTGGGTCTTGTGCTGTCTTGCATAGAACACAAATTAATTAAAAAGTTACTTATCACTAATGCTTATGAATCTAAGAACACATAAGTCATTTTTAAAAAGCACATTTGAATTTAATCAACTAGTGTACTATAATCCTTAAATAACAGCAACATTACCCCTGTAACAAACATCTGCTTGTAACAGAAGTACTCCCATTCCTTTATCTTTTTTAATGCAGTGTCTCATGTTGTTCCTCATAAAAGGATAATGGCAGTAAAAAGCTGTTCTAAAATTGAAGAACAATTAAATCTATGTCCTTAAGCCACAATAACAGCTTTCAAGTGAATGACCAAATGTCCATGATACAACGTGTCCTCTGTAGTGTCCAGTGAAAGAATCCAAACACTGCACAATAACTGACATCTAATAATGAAAAGCAACAACCAGCATTTTACATATTTTAAGTATGATGACAAAAAAAGGCCACAAGATGGCAAACATCGCCGATGTGTCCCTGGATGAACATGTTCCAAAGCATTTTATTAACAAGCACTGTCACAACCTGATGGGAAAAGAGCCACTTGAGCTGCCTAATGTCTCGCCATAATCACAACGATATATTAAGCCTCACCAGTTATGCCGATGAGGCCATTAATTAACCCAATCCGTGCATTCATTAGGAAACATTTCTGTGTCAACATACTTGTCTCCACATAATATGTGGGTGGAATAAATCTGCTCTCTGCATCTCAAAGCACAAGCTCTTGGTAGGTGGGTATACAGTGGCTTCATTGTGTTTGCTTCATATTTGTATTTGTGTGTGCTCGATTAGAATGAAGTGTGTTGATTACGGAACGACATAATCAATGGTGGTTTGTCCTTAAATACCTTTTTAAATGGCTGAATTTTATATAGCGCTTTTATTCAAAGCACTTTTACAATTTTTTTCCCTCTCATTCATCCATTTGCACACACACTCACACCGATGGCGTGGCAATGAGCTACCTGGGAGCCTTGGGAGCAATTTAGGGTTCAGTGTCTTGCCCAAGGACACTTCAACAGGAGGAGCTGTGGATCAAACCACCAACCCTCAACCAATCAGTGGATGACCCACTCTACCTCCTGAGCCACAGCCGCCTTAAGACAGCCTTTCTCCCAAGGTCATTTCAAAAAGATACTTATGGCAGTGCTTAAAAAGCTAAAGTCAGGGAACAAAAGTCTCTTTTGCACAGTTAACGCTACAAATTACAGGACAGACTGTAAGATGATTGCCTGCAGCCTTACTCTGCAAGATGTGTACTGATATGCATCATGTGGCTATTTTTAGGTAGATACAGGGTGAATCCTCCTGTCCAGAGGTAGATATACAACATATACCTGGGTATACGCACACTTATAGTACGCCTCTGGATCCAAGCCTGCGTCCAGTAAATACCTTTTGGGGGAAAACTAAATGCTGCCCAGACTCTGTGTTTTAACAGACTGGGTAGCATAATAAAGAAATGTTGACAAGTTGCAAAATGTTGATAGTAAAGTGTTCACCAACATCGTATTTCATTTGTTTTACACCAGGATATTGGAATAAAAAACTCCACTCATAGCACCTAAAGCTTAACATCTTTATTTTCTTAATCCTTTTTTTTACTTTTTCATGGTTAAGCTTAGCCACTCACAGCACTTGGTTAAGGTTAGGCAAAGATGGAAGTTATATCACATAAACGACGCATCACTTACAGTAATAAGATAACATCCTATATTGTACAGTAGAAAGCATAAGAGCTAAAGTAAATTGTATCACGGCACTGTGTGAAGGTCATGCAGTGTGAGATACATTAAAAAGATTGCTTAAATTGTCCCTGGCTTATCTCCAGTGTCTTTAGCTGAGCGTTGGCTCAAGGAATGAATGAGGATGGGTTTGTTTTAGACTGCAGGCATCTGAACCGCCTTCCAAATGGCAGAAGTGCTAAGTCATGGTTGAGAGGGAATGACAAATGACAATCATCTTTTGTGTCTGTCAGGGTAGAGGTCCTTTCCAGTCAGCTAGGTATACTGTACTGTATAGCTATGCTACTATTTCATAATAAGTATTTTGACACTGTTTGTCTGTAAAGAACATCTTTCCTTTGTCTTTTTGACCATTGTTGTCTTCTTGATCTTTTTACCCTCTATTGTCTTCTTGATCTTTATAAGGAAGGAACCTCTATCTGTCTGCATGTATGTAAGGAATGTATGTATGTCTGTCCTTCAGTTTTCTCGACAACCATTCATCCGATCGACTTCACACTTGGTGGGTGTATTGCTGATTACCCGGGGGAGTGCAGCGTTGAATTTGGTGCAATTTGGCCAGATGGTGGCAATAAAATAAGAAGCTATATCTACTCATATAAGCCACGCCCCTTTGCATCTAGATTGATTTTTATCCAAATCTGTTTTTTCACTACCCCTCTGACAAATGTTGAGCAATCGTCACCAAATTTGGTACAGAACATCTCTGGACCAAGCCAGAAAGTGATACTTTTTCGGATTTTTGATATTCAACACAGTTTTGCTATAGCTGACCCTCAAAGCTGGCTCAAGTGCTATGAGTCATATCTCCTGAACACCTTGTTGTTCTGTTATTGTAACCACATTTGGTCGACATGTGTCCGAGTGACCATAGCAAATTTGGTGCATTAAAAAATCATCTGCAAGATTATTCCTTAGATTCACCCCTTTTACTGAAATGCATTTTTTTCTTATTTTCCCTATCCCTTAATTATTTAAACATATACACACCTTTAAATCAATACCTGCTATGTATGTATGCGGATTTATTTTGATTATGTATAGGTAAAATATGCTTTTGTGTGTCATGCATTAATGCACAATGCCAAAATCAGATCACTAAATCTTTCTAGAGCTTTTCCCAGTGCCAGTGAGGTGAGCCTCCTTGACATGAATTCTTGGATTGCTAATCTATGTTGCTGGTTGATTTAAAACACAATTTAACCTGCAAAATATGCAGCACTTCTGGCATCAGCACAAGTGTTTTTGTTTTGAAAAACCATAAGAGGACCTTGACAGTTAGTATAAGCAGAGACAGCCACCATGGCTGAATAGATGAAGAGTGTCACTTATAGAAACTCAGACTTTACAAAAGGAAGGAAAGGGAACACACAGTACTGGACACACTTTAATTCATAAATGAATCTGGGAGTCCACAAACACTTGCATAAAATAGACACAGCAATGACATGCCTCCTTCTCCTCATATCCAAGAGTAGCTTCAGACTTTGCATTTCTGTTGTGATATAATGGCATCTTAATGTGTCAAATACTATTAACTTAACTGTCCTAAGCCACAAAAATAATATGTGAACTGTGTGGTAATTCCACTTTAAAAGCAGTAGCAGCTGCCTTGCAAACAGGAAGTCTTTATTTAGTCTAGGCAGGCGGGATTAAAAGCCGCGGCACTTAGGAGTAATAAATAGTTGTAATATATAAGCTTGGACATCTTCCAGGGAGCATTACTCTTTCAAACAGTCAACACATCATCGCTGGATTGCATCCTTGTAGTGTAACTGCTGAACCATTTGTACGACTGCTGCGCTGCCCCATGTTGCCACTTACCACAGATTTGTAGTTAGTTATCTGTGTCAGTACAGCTCAGAATCAGAAAAACTTTGACGTGGCTCACACAGGTAGTGTGAGTGGGTCAAAGAGAATGACTTTGTGCCCCCCCCATGACAGCCTTGCAGTGTGGACGTTTGGAACAACTATAAACACTTTTGATTTCCGACAAAACACGTCCTACCAACTAGCTCGAGCTAGATCGAGTACACGCCCCTAGTCTGGTGTCCCACACCCCAATTATAGTTATTTTTATTACAAAACAAACCAGTGTTGCTGCTAATGTAAAAGTAAAATCCATCACTTTCTTTGTGAGGACTTTAACAGAATGGACAAAGTGTTGTAGAAAGAGCTAATAGAGAATGGATTTTAACAGTGGACAAATAGGAAGCTTGAAACCTTGAGCAGAAGAAACAAAGTATATGTCCTGAGTTAGGGCATTGGGAACATTGGAACATGTGAAAAATTAAGTATTTGAACTGTTCCTGATCTTTTTAAATTCAAAATATTCAGTATATAAGCGCAATAGACCGTTTGAAGTTGTGGTCCAGCAGAGGGCGTTCTTCAAATTAACTATCAGCTTGACTTATTTCATGCCCTAATGACTGATTAGTAAACTAAGCCAATAAATAAAAATAGAGGATACTACAGCTACCAAAGCCATGCTGGTGCTGACTGGATAATCACGACACCGAAGCGTCTGGGAAGCAGTGTGTGGACATATTTTGGGTTCTGCACCATAGATGGCAAAATTGCCAACAAAGACAAGGCTGTTTGCCGACTTTGTAAAAAGCTGCCTTAATCTACAACCACAACAAATCTGAGGACTCATCCTAGGCATTGCGCTATATAATAAAAATACTACTAATAGTGATAACTTTATTTATATAGCACCTTTAAAAACAGAGTTTACAAAGTGCTTTGACATACAAAGCAAAAGCAGGATACTCAGAAAGCCACATAACAACAGGAAGCAAAACAGTAAGGCCAAACAAAAGAAAGGTAAAATTAATTATAAATAAATACATAAATAATAAAAAGAAGACATCACATAAAAGCAAGTCTATAAAAATGGGTTTTAAGAAGTGATTTAAAAGAAGTTACTGATTCTGCGAGCCTTATCTCCTCAGGCAGGTCGTTCCAAAGCCAAGGGGTCCTGATGGCAAAAGCACGGTCATCTTTAGATTTAAGCCTTGACTTTGGAACGGCCAGAAGCCCCCGCCACCTGAGGATCTAAGGCTGCAAACTGGCTTATATGGGGTCAACATTTCTGCTATATAGCTTGGGGCGAGACCCAGGTGTGCTTTAAAAGTGATCAGTAAAAAAAGTGACAGCCCAATCCCAAGTACCTGATGTATTTGAATTCTTTCACTTATTTTGTTGTGTTCATGCCTTGTTGGACTTTTTAAAACTGAGAACACATAATGAAAACTTCTATTCATACTCTTTGTTCACGAATATTAATGTTGCCCAGAAAGGGGTTAGGAGATTAGGAAATGTACAGAGCAGAGGCTTCTTATTTTCAGCAAGTCTTACTAGCTGCACTTTCAGTTGCAAAATAAAGTTTATATACATGTAAAATATAAAGCAATACACAACTTCTACAGCAGGTATATGAAATCTGAGATGCTGTCAGAATAATTTAGTAATTATATAATATAAGAAGAATATAAAGAAGAATCATGAACATGCAACCAAGGATGACATAAAAGTGCAACCAGTACACCAAAAGTGCCATGTAGCTGTCATAAAGCTTCACACCTGACAGGTAAAGTATTACCTTGTAGTTCCTGTGTTTATTGTTCAACTACTTTGAGAGCTGTTGACAGGGGAAGGAGGCGGATGAGCTATTTTGTCGATTAGAGGTGCACCAGGGGTTCAATACTCAATATTAAAAACAGAAACACTAGCTTGAAAACTCTCAGTTACAATTTATGTGTGCATGTCTAGCATTCGAGTAATCCCCTCACTACTGCTGGAAAAGCTTGCATCAGAAATACAAGCAGTAGTTGGAAAGAGGTGTGGACATCGTCTGCATCTGCAAACCGACAGATCATTATATTCACAGCAACAGCTGAGTTTTCCAACTAGCTGTATTGATGTAAACTCTAAAGTGTAGCATATGAATGCATTTAGAAACAATTTCAGTTTCACAATTTCAAAACTACTTAAAGGAATACTCTAGCAATCCTTAAAGTTGGGGGATTTAGATTTGTGTCCGACTTGATCCCGGCTTGCTCTGATGTCATGCACACGTGGGCAACGATAACCTCACGAGATCGAGCCGGCCGCAGTTTTCAGAGCCAGGCACCGCAGCTGCTCTCCACCGACTGCAAGACCCGGTGCATGATGGGAAACGCCTGGCTGTCGCCTGATCAAAGAGCTGATTGGATCTTACTTTTGACCTTTACTTTATCCCAATTTTCTGTGTAATTGCAATATTTAACATTACATTGTAGGNAGGATGTAAATATTTCTGGGACTTCCTGTATATTCTCTGAAGGCTGCTGGAAACTGTCCGACTTGACTGCAGCTTTTTGTCTCCACCCCCTGATGCTGCCGCCTGATCTCGTCCACTTTGCAGACGAGGCGCAGTTCATTTCGAACGAGCCTAATAGCCCATCTCTGGCTGGTAAACACCCACGTCTTTTCAACTCCACACCTCCAGTTTTGACGCAGGTTTTCTGTTACAAGATTGAAGTCTTCACTATTGCATCATCAGGGCTATTTTCTCAAGCTTTAAAAAATCCCCCTTCGTGCCACATAAGACATTATACAACTGTTTTTACAGGCTGTGTACTCCTCAAGACGAGTAAACTCAGTGGAGTGCCCCTTTAACACAATGTTCAGAACAGTAAATATTTTCCTTTGAGGTGTATTGACAAAATGATTCATACTGGCACATGGCAGCATACAGAACCAAAAAAAATGCCCCTACCTTTCTCTGAAAATACATGAATCACTTGTCAGATTTGTTGTGGTGCATGTGTGGACTTCCTTATGTGAATGCTTTATCTTGTACAGAACAAATAATCTCCTTTATTTTCTTATCTACAGTATGCAATGGCCTATAAGCCTCGAGACTCAGGTAATCACAGAGGTTCAATTTACCAGTGACCCTTCTCCCTTCATGACACTATGCAATATGGGCCCCAAGACTCTGCTGAAAGAATAAAAAACATGCCTGCACTTGATCAGGTGGCCATTTGACCAAAAGTTGATTTTCATACTGTATGGCTTCATTTGGCCATGATCAAAATAGCTGACAGTCTGGCCTGCTGAAGTGTTTGCACATTCAAATATTGCATGCATTTGAGATAATAACCTGCTTTGTGTTGTTATGTAATGTAGTGTCACCATACTGTATGTTTTAGCCTGAGCTGGAACACATAAAATCTCTTCCATAGCGTAGAAGAATTCTGATTTGGGCCCATTCTTTGAACAAATAAAGACATGCCCTTTTAGTTGATGATACTGCTAAGGAAGCCTGTTATCATCTTCTTGAAAGATAAGCATGTGAGCTAATTTCCATTTTGAACTGTTTATGCAGAGTGAATGGACTTAGTATACATGCTCTTTTACAGCGACACCCTATTTACAGTTACACTGGGGGAAAAAAAGGTGGATTTGAAAAGAACAGATGAATAGGACAGAATAATAAACAATGGCGGCACAGTTACACGTATTGGGAAATTACTGAAAATGGTCTTCCAGAAGCATGTAAAAGTTTAAATAAAAGTTTTTTTAGGTAGCTCTACCAGCTATTTCATGACAATAGCAGAAGCAGTTAGAGCAAGTGAAATGGAGCAGTTTCCATTTTATACATGTCAATGATGTTCAAATTATTATTATTATTATTGGTAGTAGGAGTAGTGATGATTATGCTTTTAGTTGTATGAAGGATGCATAAAATTTTTTTTGACAACATCTAGCTCTTGTGTCAATCAAATCTGAATGCACTTATTGTGTCACTTTGGACAAACGCATCCGACAAAAGAATGTAATGTAATGTAGTATTTATTACATTGCACACTTTAAAAGCCAACACAATCTTTCACAATATTAACAAGAGGGAAATGAAGTGACTGTAAAATAAAAATTGTAAAACATTACAAAAAAGTATGATACAGTCATAGTGGATAAACTGAGGGTGGGAAGTAGAGCTTGTGTAGCTTCCATGATCAAATGTATAAAAGTACTGAACTGAAATGGACCTATAGTGTATTGTGGGTGATTTTGCAAGGACCAAAGGCAGAAAAAACTGAGGGTGGGGGGTGTATGGGACATAGCTTTTAGGCATCCATTCATGCCCAGGGGCCTGCTGTCTCATAATTTGTCCATGACCATACAGCTGCTCCAGTTTATCTCTCCAGAGCTTGGAGAGGTCACTCATGGGTCATATGGCCGAGTCAGATTTGGCTTGTCCTTGGGGAGACCCTTAAATAACAGGAGGAAACACTTGTTTGGGGGGTATAAGGTTTGTCCCAGAAGGAGTTCAACTGGCTCAGAGCAATTGACATGGCCAAGAAATATCCACACACAGGCCCAGTGTTTCCCTCTGTGTCCCAGAATGACACATGAAAATAGGCCAGTTAGACCCCACCATCTACCACTAACACCACCCCACCCCTCTCCCACCCTCTGTTTTCACAAAGCTAAGAAAGAGCGAGGACACAAGCTGCTGGGACGTGGCCTGCTCCTCTGATGATAATCGAGGCTCAGTGTCTGAGAAAGTGTATGAGCTTTGCTTAATTGAGCTGGACACAAAGCTAAGCCAGGGATAAAAGTACCCCTGTGAATAATATTAACACTCTCACAGCTCTACGCATCAGGCCAAATTTGCTGGAGCACTCACTTCCACTTGTCTAACGTTTTCACACAGCGTACAGTGAATGCAATAAATCAGATGCCACGGACCAGATGACGGGACTCCTGCGCTTCGACCACCCCCCCCCCTGCAACAAAATGAGGGGCTCATTTAAAGCATTAAATTTGCTAATGGCTTGGACGTGTCAGATACTTTTGAGTCTCGGGAGATTCAGTGAGTAGTCGGCCCATGTGCAGGAATCATTTGGTTCATTTATCAGCCCACTCTGGCCAGAATTCATTAAACACCGTGATGCTTATCTCTCGGATAGCTGATGAAAAAAAAATGAGGGACCCACAATGTCATCAAGAAAAGCATCCTCCTGCTGCAAAGGTAGTTAATAGAATTTACAATAGACAATGCCCAATAAGATTGTATACCTTCTAAAAGACTTTCATGCATTCTCTGAGTTCAATAGACCAACTTTTTTGATAACATCACAGATACAGAGTTCTTTGGTTTATAGTTTTGGGGGAGGAAAGATACAGAATTTGAATAGTTTTTGTTTGTTGTTTTATAGTCAATAGAGACTCAGATCCAATATATCTTTTCTAAATTCTACATCAAAGTTCGTCTTTATATGGATCTTTTATATTTTATAGTTATAGAAAACTTGATTTAGAATTGCATTTTTCCCATATCTGTAGGAGTTTATTCAGCCTTCTCTCACGGAAGTTCAGATGACAGCACAGTATGGGCCTTATATTCAACGACGACCACAGGAACAACAGAACCACATGGCATAGGTTGCTATGGTAATACTTACTACGTAGACACATACTATGTGCATGGCATAGATATATTCCTTCCATACTAAAACTACTCCCCGCAGCAGAATGTTTGCTTTAGTATTATCACTTGTCAGAATAAAGTCTTGTCTGTCTTGAAAAAGCAGTCGCCAATCAGCTGTGTGACTTTCTACACAACAATAAGTCATTTGAGGATTTTCAGTCAGGATTT